>UELV01180720.1:17910-48021 GCA_900490015.1 Megastigmus stigmatizans
GGGGTTGAGTGGAACGCTAATTCGATCGGGAAAGTCAAGCGCGCTACTTTTATTTCGTTGGATTGAGTGTGCGGGCGGGCGAGCGTACGATAATGTGATACGCTCGAAATTTTTATACGGATGAGCCGAGAAAACGCGCGTTTCGAGAAATTGTATTATGGTTTTTTTCCTATCGTGCTTCCAAGAATATGAGTGGATTGTGCGTTTACCGCTTAGATGATCGTTTACAGCGAAAGTATATGAGCAATTAATACAAAAATTCCGTCTTCTGGGGTTGCAATATGGTACAAAAGTTTTTATTGAGTCACATTAAGCAGACCTGATTTTTCTCATTTATGAGGCTGTATAATAGATGAGAACAGCACGGAACTCGTAAAATAAGCCTTATGATATACTTTTATGGAAATTTTAATAGCTGTATTTATATTATTTATCTGCCGGTAGTCTATATACAATTTTTTAAAACGTAGATATCAAAATTATAAAGTTTTGATGAAATTAAACTGCAAGCAATATCTCAGAAAATGAATCTAGCGAAATTGTGCCTCAATAAAAGAATTTCAACCATAGCTGGAGCCCCAAAAAGAGTCATTTATTGCGGAATTACTCAAAAAGCTTTACAGACAGTGCAGCTTTTGTTCGGGAATAATTTTCGAATGTCGGGTGATTGTTTCGAACGATTTATGATAAGTAGCTGGTGATTAATTGGAAATCGATGTGTTATGCCTCGTGTGATTGTTACTTTATTGTAGACTATCGATTGGATATTGAGAATAGGAAATTAAAATTCCTTATAGGTACCATGTTTATTTAATATCATTGTGATTTAAAGCTTCATTTTCATGATTTGTAAAAGTTAACGAGATGATGGGAATTTCAGTTTTTTTTAATTGTTACAGGGATACAATATTAGTAAAATGTATTATACTAAGAATTGTACAGAAAGAAAAAAAATCGAACAATATATTTTAGTCAGCAAGTTCGTGCAGAGGGAGAAATGCTAGAGTTAATTATACTTTAACAAGGAGGATTGCATGTATTCTTATCGTACCCATTATACCTTAAGCTTACAAATTTTCAACGAGCTTTCATAAAAAAGGAGCTAAGAACGAGTAAACATCTTCACCGAATGTTCGAGTCCATTCACTTCATTTCGTCAATCTTTAATTTTTACCCGCAGGCGCACTCTAAGCTCTTAGCTACATAGAATTCCGCGCTACTTAGCTTTATAAAAAGCCGATATTACGGGATTATCGAAAAAGTATATAAAATCGAACTTTATTTATAATCTGTTATTAAAAAACTTCAGCCTCTGTTGTGCTCGAATAATTTATGTAAGAAGTTACTGAATTTGCAATATTGCACGTCTGCTGCAGCTCGAAATTGTTAATTTTTTTTTCGCCATTGCTAATAAAATGTTACAAATGCCATTTCTCCAAAAAGCGTAATCCAATTTCTTTTTTAAATCTGTCGCTTGCGTATAAATCATATATATATAAGTAAAATTTTCCCTAATTATTTAACCAAAATCCAGCATCTCGAATATTATGTGCATTATTTATAAACCAAAAACACGGAGTACCATTTCCAAATACCCTTGAAAAAAAAAAATCAACACCCTGTATACATATGAATAATCGAAAAAGGACGCCTATATGAATATCCCGTGTGAAAGGCAACACGCAGAATCGAGCTGTGTGCAGTCGTACTTGGCGCGCGATTTACGCAAAACGGTACAGGAAATTAAAAATCGAGCGGCCGATTGGGTGAAAGCGTCGAGGCGCGCAACGCGCGAGTGGCAAATTAAAAGGGATCATCGCAGGGCGCGCGAAAACTTTCCAGGCGCGCGTGCACCGGTCAATACATCACTTTAAATTAATTTCGCGGTAAGACTTTTGGGGGGAGTTGAGCGGCGACGGCGGCGGCGCTTGAGTGAGATTCATTCTCTCTCTCGCTCTCTCTCTCTCTCTCTCACACACACACACACACACACACACACACACGCTTCCTCCAGTGCTCCGCGGTGGTTTATACAAGGCGGTAAAGGAGAACAGGAGAATGGTAATATACGGCTAAAGTTTGTGTACGTTGTTTTCTATGCAGAGGCCATTCCCACGCGCCCTGCTTCCCACATACACACACACTCGCCTCGATTTTCCTCTCTATGAATTTCAGCTTCTCTCTCTCCCTCTCTCTCTCTCTTTCTCGCTGTTCTCACTCTCCGGTCATAATCTACCTCCCGCTTGGCCCTCTTTAATTTCCTGTGCGCGCGTCACGATAAATTTTAAGTCACCAGGCAGAGGGAGAGAGAGAGAGAGAGAGAGAGAGAGAGAGAAGAAGCACTGCTTTCTCGAAAGGGTCAACCTCGCAAATATTTAAGCTGTCCCGCGTGTGGTAGAGAGGAGAAGAGCTTGTCTGATTTATACTGGATGGCAATTGCCGCGTGTTAAATTACTTCGCGCCAATCATTCCGAGGTGAGCTTTCTACTTCCTCCCTCTCACCCTCGCTCCTCCCTCCCTTCCCCTTCCTACGAGCGCGAGCGTAATCCCATTTTTCAATTACGAAATTTATCCGAGGCTTCCGGCTCTGAGCGCTTCTTCGAGTGGGGGAGAGAGAGAGAGAGAGAGAGAGAGAGAGAGAGAGAGAGAGAGAGAGAGAGAGAGAGAGAGCAGTGGCAATATTTAATGGGCTTATTTAGCTAAAATAAGGGTTAAGATTCTTAAAGTCCGTGATTCATTGTGACGGCTTTTAAACTGCTTGATGTTCAAAAAAATAATTAGATTGAAATATACTTTTAGAAGGGTGCATTCATAATCGGTGAAAATTTATCATAGATTTAAATATTTTTTATAAAGCACAAAAGTACCTCTTATCATTGAAAATAAATAGTAAACTCCATTTATAAATAATTCGGTAAAGATTTATATCGAGACAAAATCTATCTATTCATTTAAAACAAATAGATAATTAACGACAGAAGTTAAGCCAGTGTCGCCAAGTCCTGATACTATCAACACAGCATTAGCCGGGGAATTTTTATAATGCTAATGAAAGCCGTAAATGTAAATTACTTTTAAGTACTTCGCTAATAGGGCGGATTTTCTTCCCCGAGTAAGAAAATCTCCCTGTGTGCAAGCGGAAAGTCCATTATGTTCGAAAACAAATGCTAACCACGACGAGCGAACCGAAATTGGTTTTGTTATCTTAGCCCGCGCGTTCTTCTTGCGTTTCGCCTTAAATAAACTTTAAGCTTTATCTCTTAGTTGGCCGTGTTAAAAGTGCATCACCGCCCAAGGAAAGCATAAAAAATATTCCTATCCGACACCTTAAAGATAACCGCAATATCTACAAATTTTTATGATACTGCGAGGATTATGCTGGACATTCGACGTAACGGCGTCAAACGTTCGACATAAATCTGTTTTAAAGCTGACGCAAAGTATGCATTTATTCAAAAAGTACACTAACCTACTAAAATACGTGAATGTGCGAATCCTTCGATCTGCAACACTAGTAACCATAATAATATTGTAAAGAAACTAAGAAACGTAAGAAACGATATTACTCTTCAATCGCGAAAACAAATAATAACATCTATAGAGAAGTACGCTCAATAGTTTTATTCTGCGCAAAAAAAAATTGATATAGAAGTATCAATATCTATACAAATTTTTCTACCATCAAGCAGAAGTTTTGATTTAAGAGCGAGTAACGCTTGAATTCTCGAACATTCCCTTTTCCCGGAACTCCCATTTAAGAGTAAATTCACCTCGATCGGATTATTTTTTCCCAGTGTAAATCGTTAGAATCGCTGATACTCGAGTTCCGAGCAACAGCCACTGCGCACGATAAATCAAGCATGCAAATAGAAGAATTAGGAATAAACTCACCCTAAAGACCTCGGAGACGGCATTGTCCTCGGGTGCCGGTAGTCCACTGCTGCGCCTACGTCTGACTTGGCCGTGTGTATGACCACTGCTGATCTCGTGGCCGAATGCACAGTCGACGCGGTTGCGCGAGGCAACGACCGCGGACTCGTGCATCTCGAATTCCAGCCTCGTCATGTAGACGTAGAGGTAGAAGAAGGTGACGAATTGAGCGAGAAATTGCGCGAACAGCAAGTAGTATATGAGCCTCGTCGAGGAATTAGCAGCCACTTTGCCCTCCATTTTTCCTCTTTCTCTCTCTCTCTTTCTCTCGTTTTTCTCCCCCTCGTCGCAGTGTTTCCTTTTGTTCTCCCGGCCGCCGCTTCTGCTTCTTCTAGCACTTGTGGACTGACTACTGCAGCCGCTGCTGCTTCTTCTTATTCTTCTGCTTCTTCTGCAGCTCTCGGCTTTAATTTCGCTCACGGCATGACTTCTCTTTTCGTCGCATTGTCCCACCACGCGCTGCTTTCTCGCGCTTTATATCAGTGCGCCCGGGGCGAGACATTGCATTCTTTAGCCGCGTGAACAAACGACATTTTTCAATTAATCTTTTATTTCGTTCTCGTTATATAAAGGAGCTGCTGCAGGAGTTGCGTGACAATTGTAAGGGGACGCTTGTTAAATGCTGGGCATTCGTCGGGAATGTCGGGATTGATAAATGTGCGCCGCCACCCCCTGACGTTTTGCTGTAGGCATTATTGTATGCAAAAGAATTTCAGAATGAATAGATATATATAAATTAAGATTTGAATTGAGATGTGCTCCAATAGAATGATATTTTAATAATACGATGAAAAGTTCAATGGAAGGTAAAAAATTACCCGACATTGTATAGGATAAATTTTTTGATTTGTATACAATTTAGTTTAATGAAATACAAATATATAGGAACGCTTATTTCAACGTAACGGGTTTTTAGCGTAAAATCAATATGTTTCCAGTGCACTTAAAACTCGCCTATCGAACCAGAAAAAAAACAGAACAAAAAACTGCACGCGCTGTAATACAAACTCGAATTTAACTCGGCCAAATTGTTTTTAAAAAAGTGTTGTACTTCTTGTATAGATGTACATTTGCATTGTAGATTGCCAATGGGGACGGTAGATGAATTTTTTCATCCCCTATTATAATAGTTTATATACAAAAAGAACTAGGTCGTATCTTTTATTTTTTCATTTACTCAAAGTTTGACCCAAATAAATCAGTTTGTCGAGATGTCGTCCCGCTATACGAAGGTATATCTATATATAACAATATACAAACTTCAAGCGTCTGTAACTTATTACTTAAAAAAAATGAAAAAATACGTCCTGATTATTCTTTGATTATGTACCTATTGCAGATAAAAAAAAACATTACTTCATCCAATCGATATTATGGTCATGGAATAATGTTATGAACCACTGAAATAAATAAAAGTTAATTTTGCAACTGTTTCTGTCCTGTCGAAAAAAAATTTATTTATTTCAAACGTAAACAACATGTAGCCAAAAGTCTACGAAGATGAAAAAGAAATGTTTGTACAAACGGTGCGGGAAACAGCACAGCGAACAATAAGAGGTGCGAAGCCAAGCAAAAAGCAAAACTTTCTCGCGTTTTTCACCCGCTCCACTTGTACTTGTCGGCCAACTGCAAGTGTGAAAAATGAAACGAGCTCACAATTAATATGCCAATGACAAACAATTTGGCTTGTGTGCTCGAACGCGCGCGCGCGCGCGCGCATGTGCCGAAACAAGCTCGACTTTCGCTGAGTTGGAATAAGAAAGAGCGAAAAAATGAGAGAGCAAAGAGTAGCTGGACTTTGCGTTACGAGGCATTATTTGCTGATGTTACAAGGAAAAAAAAGAGGACGTGCCGGACTACTACGGCTGGCAAAATACATTTTAGATTCCTGCGCGCGAGCTACGTGACTTCTTTACGACTGCATTGCGCGACAAAACGGCTAGAAAACACCCTCTACCGATGATACTACAACTGTCCTAGTCTTCAACATTTTCGCAAAAACTACGGGTCGGCGCGAGTTGCGAAACTTTAACTTAGACTTTAACACAGTTTTTATTCGGAAAATTTTACTCCGTGTAAATATTTATGACTTATTCGCCGATAGTAAAATTTACTGTGTGATTTGTCAGAGAATTATAATTTTGCTGCTCAGACGCTTTTTTTTAAAGTAAATCTTTAATTTTAACGCAATGGCAATATTAGTTTCCTTTTTCACGCAAATAAGGTGCTCAAATAGACAGGTAATATCTGCAAACCCATTGTGACAAGTTTCACCGTGTAGATGAATTTTTTACTCATTTGCACATCACAGGGATTCGATAATGACTACTTTTAAAAGCAAACATTTCCATACGATTCAAAGGTAAAATGATATTATTCCTGATACAGCCGATTTTACATTCCTGTAATATTGTCGTTTTATACGTAAATGTGTTAATTGTCACAGTAACAAGTCCATTTGGATAATTCATCAACATTAATAACAAAAATTACACTGAATCGTTTAAAATAGAAAGAGCTTGTTAACATTATTTTCGTAAGATGTTTTAAGTATATTAAACAAATATTCATTTAAACATTATTCTTTTTTTACAATATTTACTATCTTTGATGAAGATTAATATAATTTTCACAAAAAACACAAAGTATTTTTATTTCAAGACTTACTTTTTTTAAATAATACGAAAATTTAAATATTATAAAGCCATCTGCGTTTTTTGAATATTATTAGAGCGGCTAACAGAGTATGGCCATTAAACTAAAAAAAAAAAAGAACATAATGAAGATAAATGTCTCTTAAGTCTCAATTAGTAGGGAAAATCTAGAGCTTAAGTAACTACCTGCTTGCATGTTGCCTTTGAGGTATTTCAACGTTTAACTGTGTTATTTCTACTAAGCTTTTGAGCGTATGATAATTTAACAACTATTATTCCATTTTTTTAAATTCAAATCAGACAGTTTAAAAAAGAAAGTAAATGGTATCCATTTCATTTATTACCATAGCTTGCTACATTCATCGCAATATTAATGATGATATTTATACAAATCAAGGGATGTCAAATCGGCCTCGCATCAAATCGCAAACTGATATTGCTGCACAAAAAGCCCACGGACCACAACGAATTCACCTCAATTTTTCAATCTCCATCCCACCAAGTACAAACAAAATTTATCACAGGCACAAAAGATATACAGGGGCAAGGAGTGCGTAACTGTGAAATATTCGCTCTTTGTTTCAATACGATGTGTGTGCACGCGCTCGCCCTCGCAGTCAAGTTGCACACACGCACTGACCTCGTCCTCCTCTTCCCCGCGCATCCGAGCGCGACGGTACTAATCGCTCGAAAAGAAGAGGAAAAAAAAGCGACTGCGTCCAGCAAGCGAACCGAAACACAGTTCTCGAAATTGCATTCTTTTTTTTTTTTTTTTGTTTTCGTCAGCCGCCACCGATTGTGCGCCGCATTTGAGCGACAAAGAAGCCCCGTATACCGATGCTTCTAATGAAACGTCAACCGTCGCGCGTGCGAGCGGTGCTTCGAAGCGGAAAAAGTACAGAGCAGTTTTATTCGCTCGTACCCCTACTGTGATAACGGGATTTTTCTCACGCCGAGAGTAGGAGGGCGCAAAATTACATCACAGCTGTGCCTCTCCCTCTCTTTTACAGCGACCCATCGTCCGCTCTGGGTTTTTTTTTTCATTATCGCGCCTACGTCCTCTATGTCGAACGTAAGAATGAAGAAAAAATATATAGGCCTGCGAAGCTAATCCTAATACAGCATTTTGACTCACGACGACTAGAATGCATGCACACGGGCATGCCGCTGTCACGCACGTCCCGCTGAAATTGCCGCGTTTACGCCGACGCTAACCGCACGTTACTCTCTCTGTCTCTCTCTTTCTCTCTCTCTTTCCCATTTTATACTTTGGCTGCTGTGTAACCTTCTCTCTCTTTTTTCGGCTTTAGACTTCTTTTTTTCCTATTTTTATCTTCCTCGCTCTCTTTGCGCTTCTTCTCACCTGACTGGTCTCTCTCTCTCTCTCTCTCGCTCTCTCTCTCTCTTTTCCATATGGCGCCCTGGGTTCGCGCGTGAGTGGTTTTGGTTCCACGTCGCTCTCTTTTTTTCGCGCTCCTCTTTTTATTATATAGCTTGTAGCCAAAGCTACGCGTGCTGTTCGGACGCTTCTATTTGGCGGCAAAATAATTTAGTTGCCCCCCCCCCTCCACCCGGTGTTGACCGATAGTTTTAGGAATGCTTCGCCGCGGGGGAATTTTAGTGGTTTCGACCGTTAGAGCTGCGAACGTTGGATATACGGAATATTTTTCATTGGCTCTAGAGAGATAAGTGTTTGGATTGATAGTTTCTCGTTACTGGAAATGTATATAGTGGGTATTTCGTTTGAGTTGCGACGTCATACAGTAACATTTCAATTCAATAAATATACAGATTTCTGTGTTGGGATTGTAGTGATTTTAATCAATTTCTTTTATACAGGGTGTCGATATGTTTTGTAACACGTTTCACTAAAATAAAAAACTTTTTCCATTTCCACGCACTCACATTAACCGTGACCATTAAATAGAAATAAAAAAATTAAAATGAAAATTTCGAGAATATCTCTATAATTAATTTTTTATTTAAAGTATACCCTTTCTATTATAATTAAAAAAACTTTTAATATTATTCTAAAATCATTTTCATTTTTGTACTTGCTATTTCAACTGATTAATATTTTAGATATTGATACAGATTTAGATAAATATTACAGGTAACTTACAATTTAGAATTTTAGATTAATTAGAATTTAAACTTTATAAAAAGATAACAAAAATTCTAAAACTTTTTTGAATCAGCATACTGAGCCATTTTCGAACAAGACAAAGTCTTGTTAAGTATAGTTATTTTAATAATCAGCACGTAAAAAAAGCCCTCATGATATTCCCATTATCAAATTCGAATAACTCTTATTATCAATTCAAATCTTTCCCTTACATTCATATTATCAAGCTTTCCCATTTCTTCTACTAACATAAGGAAAACGTAATTTATTATTACACGTTTACACTATATTTGTAATAAGTGACATTGAAAAAATTGCACGGTCTGACTAAACGCAATCTATTCTACTTGCGAGTTCATTACCTTCAAAATATGTGCACATTTTATTAAAAGATATTTAGAATAAATATAAAATTTGTACATTGTAAAACATCTTTACATTCTATAAAAGTTGTATGTAAATCTAATTTATAAGTATAATAACACATGATTGTCGATACGATCGTTTAAAATGTTAATAAAATCACATAACCCCTATTTCAATCAAGCTTATAATCGAATCATCACGTCAGCTTGTCAATACATTAAAGCAGCTACATTAAAGAACTTGAATGTCCCCTTTAACGAACAAATTCCAACCAATTGATAAACCTAGTGAAAAATAACGCAATGATTTCCAAACCATCCATTAATCGCACTTAATTTAACTCTGATAAACTGGTAAAATAATCATCAATATAGCATCGCGACGAAAGCCATCGTCATCGGCCATCCAAACACAAGTGTTTCATCGAGTTTCGAGGAGTTTATCTTGCACAGGGAATAAATTATCCGGCGTAGCCCCCAGTTCCTGATCGCTTTTCTCTCCTCGCCCATTCGCTCGTTTCGTACTTTCGTTTGCTCAAGTCCCGAACTCGGTCCGGTTGCAATCACTCGTCGCCGTGGCCGGTTAAGCGACTCGTTTTTACTCTCCCGCTCTCTCGTTCTCTCTCTCTTTCCCTCATCACAATCTCCTCTATATACTGCAACTGTGTCCCCTCTGCGTGTTCCCCGGTTCGCGTTGACTACGAAAACGAATCTATTCCGTCAGTAATCAGGACGCAGCGTGGATATCCACTTCCTCTCTCTCTCTCTCTCTCTCTCGCCTGGTCGTTCGTGCGCTACTGTGTTTGCACTACTTGAGTGCGACCGGAATGGTTTCGCTGCCGAAGCGGAGCCCCGAAACAGTAACTAATCGCTAGCAGACGCTATTAATGGAGAAACGAAAGGATAGGGAAAAAAAAGCACGACTGAACATCACGAGAGCGTACAGTGGCGAGATCCTAGAGATTGAGGAGCCAGTATAGACTCTCAATTCCTTGCCGCAGCGAAATATCGTACCTTGAGGATTTTATATTACGCCGAGCATGCGTGTACACCAGTTTTTTCATGCCGGGAAGCAAATGTACGAGCCCGATGTTATTTCCCGTTTATTTTACGCTAAAATCCGAAAACGCATTTGATTAAGAGAAAAATTTGTTTTATTAAATATATTACACTGATTAATTGATACTTTGTTATAGGGACATGTACGAACTTTTACTATAGCATATACATTTTTCAGCAACTGATCATAAATGAAATTTGAAAAATATCCTCAATATTGGAATGAAAATCAGAGTTTATGGACAGCGTACAAAACCTATAGGTCATTATTTAGGTATTGGAAAATCAATTTAATTTAAAACAAATTGACAACTTTACATGAAGGCAAAATTAAACAAAACTTGATTAAAAATCAATTTTTCAATATATTTCTCTTCTATTAAAGGGGTTGATTGGTTTTTAAATTAAGCGTCATTTCATGCTTCAAATAACGGTGAAATTTTTGTACGTTGCCCTTGCAGCTTTTCTTAAAGACAGGTAAGATCTTTTACGTTCAAGTTACACGTCTATGATTTTCAAAAATAAGGGTATTAAACACTACTTTCCCAAACATACAGTCTAAAAAATTCTTTTGCATAACCGCAGCCTCAAACGCAACCCCTTACAAAACATTTAGCAATACCTTTCAAACTTCGATCGGCAACTCGATAAAAAATTACGCAGTAGAAAGATGCTCCGCTAAATCTCTTCGTGCACTTCATCGACACCCAAGCAAATCAAGCACAATAAATACGCAGCAAGAGTACAGGAAATAAGGAGTAATTTGCTGGAAGAAAAAAAAACTATCGCACCGCGCGCACCACCAAAAGCACGTGTCCGATCAATCGGGTGCACCGCACGAAATTCAGCCTGCAATCGCGGTACGGGGAAGATCGCGTGCAGCGAGGGCGAAAACGAACCGACGCGTCGCTCACGCTGCGCCCCACTGACTCTGCAACACGTCTCTCGAGCGGCTCGAGTCGACGTCGCGCGTGTTCCGCTATAGAGCCCGCAAAGACCGCCGGCTTGCGCTTGCGCGCCGCTTCCCTCTCTTTCTCTCTCTCTTATTACCTGTATATTCCGTTTTCGCGTGCGCTGCATTGCACACGGCTGCGTCTCGCGACTTTCTCTCCGCGCTTCATCTCCGCGTGGCTCGCGACTGTATATACCGCAAGCCTCAACCACCGTTATATACTGCACACATACACACACGGAAGCGTCGTCGTCGCTTTGCAGGATACGCCGCGAGTTTCAGCGTTGTATCGGAGGAACTTTTTTTTTGTTACGTGCGGCGTTGGGCTTGTTTTTTGTACAACTGATATATATATATATATATATATATATATACGCTCTTGTCCTAGTCGGACGCAAGTAGTGTGCAGGGACTTTTTTGTCACCGTGGATGTGACCCCCGCCCCTTTTTTTTTATTTTACTTAAGCGCTGAAATGTTGACGTGGAGATTCCAAGTCTTTTTTATATATATATTGATCTGGTAAAGCCCGAGTTCTTGTTGTACGTTGAGCCGTGGGATACGATAAAATGTATACTGGAATGCTGGGCCATGATCGATATTTTCTGGTTTCATAAAAACACTCGGATGTAATAAAGGCGTGCGTGTATTGTTCGCGGAGAAAACGTTTTCTAGCGTTCGCGCCAGATTTGGATACTTGTCAGAATTTTTGGGCGGCTATTCTCCGGAACGATGGATTTTGCTGCGGCAGCAAGGAAAAACAAAAACACCCTATGCATATAACGCATGTGGAATAATGTATTTTTAAAAGCTTTGCATTTTTTGTTTCTTGAATATTTGTGCTTTGAATGTAATACTTAGTCTTGCCTTTATTTCGTTAATGCAATAAATATGATATTTATTAACGTGTCTATTATAATAAACGATAAATACATTCACATATAATAACTTATGAAATTCGTTGATATCAAATTCTGTAACGTCTGCCGGTATTGGCATACTCGGACATGAATTCGCAATTCTGAATAATTTGCAATGAGTAAAGTATGTCTATAACCTACAAGTAGAAAAGTCCACATGTGGTCAGACATTTATCGAAATTGCAAGAGTATACGTCCAAATGAAAATGTACTCTCGCCGCAATTCGTTGAAATTATTAAGTGCACTCGAAATCAGCGACATTTTAATTCTAATGAAATAAATTATTAAATATGAACTTTTTTACATTAACCGATGAGCTCACTATTTTCTAATTAATTTTTTAATTTATATATTTTTAGTTTTACTCTGGGAAAATTCCGCTTGATAGAAAATTCAATTATAATTATTATAATATTTTGCAAAACCCACTTCCCTTTAAATAATTACTTTACATCCCTTCCTGCTAAACATGTGTCATTATGCAAATGCTTTCGAAATTCCCCCTAAAATTACAGGAAGCAAAATTTTAAGCATACTCTTCTTGTCGTTATAATAATAGCTAGTTAATAAAGTCAAGAGCCAAATAGTACAAAAGTTCCATAATTATGATACTATAAACTATTCAGTAGATCGTGTAACATGACACATTCACTAAGACCATAATAATCAAGTTTTTACGACCTGCCAGATGCAATCAAAATTGATTCTCTAACATGAATCACAACTTCTTTATGGCTGTTTGGAATACTGTTTTATAACTACATTTTTCATCATTCTCATAGAATCTTGAATAATTATTATAAATCTTGAATAAAGATGTGCAGCCTTATGGTGATTTCTCCCCTGAAGTTTGTGTTCCATAAGCTCGATGAAAATTCTATTAAAAGTTAATAGCATCGTAATTTATGTAACAGGAAAATTACATTTTTTATCGTGATTAATATTAATCTTAGATTGCTGATAATTTAATGTAAAATTAATGACACTTTATCTTTTATTTATCAAATTCCCAATAAGTTTGCTTGAGAGTTATAATTAAATTCAAAATTATGCATATGAAAGCACAACTGTAGATTATTAGTTTCTGCTAAACTTTTGATTCTATAAAATGCAGCTTATGAATGTTTATCGTTTTGGTATGTAAATAATTTACATCTATAATCAAGTAGAAATTTAAAAAATTTTAATTTTAATATCAAAATGAAAATTAAATTTTAGTGCCATTTAAAGATTATCAAATTAATTACTGTACCACTACTCACGGAACTTTCCAGCTGAAATGTTTTTAAAAATTATTATTAATTAAATAACTTCATAGGTTGGTCAAACAGGAAAAAAAAAAAAAAAAAAAATTCCCTCAAATATCGCGTTGAAAATTGTAAAAAAAAAAAAAAAAAGAAAAAAGTATTTTCGACAAACTTTTGGAATTATTTTCAACATATCCGACGTGAATTCGTAATTAAATTGGTTCACTGCAGCTTCGAATTCGACGGCACCGTCAAACAAAAAAATTCCGCATCTAAAACTCCCGCATTTATTACCAGACGCAATTTCCCATACAGCTATGTCCACAGTATTCGAAGGCCTCGGTACTGCCCACCTCGCGTTCCAACGAATTACAACGAACTAAAACTGCACTAGGTATCTCGCGAAGCCGTAGCGGCCCTCCACGTATAGAAATAAATTTGACGCGTTTGACAAAAATAAAATGCTAATTCCGCACGGCGCCGCACCTCTTCCCCCCACGGTCTCATGGTCTCGCTTCAAAAAGGCTGATACACAGAGGAAGCGCGAGAGCGTGCAACTGCAGCTGCAGCAGAGGCGGAGGCTTTTACACTCGAATTTCGCTCGGTAAACGTTAGTCGGTCAACACGCGCGTATATATATACATACATATATAAAGGGGGCGGAGGTTTTGTGAGGCAGCTCCGCGTTCCGCTTGCTAGAGCTTCGAGGCGCTCTGCTCGCTCGATAAGCTCATCCTGATTGCCAATTAACGGCGACATTCTGTTGGCTAAAGAGAGCGGCTATACGGCCGACCGAACGACAGATAGACAGAGAGAGAGGGAGAGAGAGTGTGAGTGAGATAGCGCGAAAGTACGGTATAGAGCCGGGCTCGAGCGCGCGCAAGGTGCACAAACACGCGTGTTTCCGAATACTCGCTGGCGCTTATCCTGTCCTGCAGCGTCATCGAATCGCGCGCGCCCGAGATCTATCCCCTCATTGCGAATGTAAGCGTCGCGGTGTTGCGCCGAATACTGCGTCACCACTCGCTCCTCCCTATATATACTGAATTCTCCGCGGATGTAATAATTGCATTAGGACAGTGCCGCCGCCGCCGCGCTTGCATCCCTCTTCTCTATATACAGATCTCGCATCATGCATTATGTGTCTATGGTCGCGCGGGAGCCCGACTGCCGCACCAGATGCGACCGTGTTTTCCTCCTGTTTATGAGGGCAAAGTGGAATGGCAGCTATATGCGCTTCTGGATACGACCAGCTCGCCTACATGCTACACATTATATACGTGCGCAGCGTGTATACATATAGAAGCGATACGCGCGGGAGTTTCTATATAATGCTGCTGCTGCTGCTGCTGCTGCTGCTGCTGCTGCTGCTGCTGCTGCTGCTGCTGCTGCTGCTGCTGCTGCTGCTGTAGCTGCGCGACACTTATATATATAACGCCGCGGTGTAAGAGGCCTGCAACTTTTCGCTCGTAATTTGAAAAGTTTGGCGCTGACAGGACGATTATACGCCGCCGATCGTGTCCAACGCAGCCCCTCTATAGGCATTCTGCCGCGTATGCGAGTAAAAGTATTTAACGATCGGATATATTCTGTGTGCTTCAGGAGCCGAAATTTTATTTAATAATTGCCTTTAAAATTTTATACAGGCTACGCGCTTACTCTTGTACAGAGTGTTATACCTCCACGTGTATATGGTTGATGTAAATGTTAGGTATATATAGACGTGCATCGAGTATGGAGAGTTTCGATTTTTTCGTTGAAATATCGATTGCAAGGAATCCGTCCGGAAATTATGTCAGTTGCAGTGATAAAATTAAGTTAATACGGTTATAACAAGCAGTTTGCATCGTTAAAGGGGCGAGGGTAGCCGAAGCCGCACTTCATTTGCCGCGTGGTATTTTGCATTTAAATGTAGTGAGCTGGCCACGCGTTGATATTTGAATTTATTGCTTTTATTTGTGCGCGCTGCGGTTGTAGTACTTATTAAAAAAGTTTATCGAAAATATTACGAAATTGGGGCTTTTATATATTCGCTCGAGTCGTATATATTTTTCAATAGGAATGGATATGTTTTCGATTTAGCTGTTTTAATGTTTTTCTTTTTAATCGTGCAGATCTATTATTCGATTATTAAATGGAATTATAAATTAATTTTGGGGTCATTCATTTGGATTTTATATGGTTGCTTTGGATTTTCTTATTATGACTACAAATATAACCATTACGACCATTTCTTTTTATTTTATTTTTTTTAGAACACATTTTTCTTTCAAAATGAACTGTGAATAACAAGAATCTGAAGATGGATAAAGGTTAAACTAATGGATCTTCAGACCCGGGACCGTAGTTTAAAAGGATAATCCAGGATCTACAAAGTTTTCAGGACCATTAAGCGATTCGTAGAAACAACTTACACCCACTGTTTTCTTTTATTCTTAGGATAAGTCGGAATTCGAAGCTCATTCTTTATAAAAATAGGATTTGAACATATTTGAAATCATTAAATTACTTTTCTCATCAATACTGAATATGAAAATATATTTAAGTAATGACTTACAAAAGAGTTCTATTACATATCACAAACAGTTCAGATTAAACAATTTAAAAGTTCTGCATTCAAACTCTTACCTTCTCAGAAAGAATAACAAAAACCAAATCTGTAGTATTTTTTTTTAATATCATCTACCTTCGAAGCGTAGCAAGAGGACTTATAAAAGAATTGCTTATAATTTCCTGGATATAGTATATTCCAAGAACTTGTACAGTCAATAGACCAGTTAATGTTGTATAAAGATTCCAAATAGCATTATGGTACATAGAATTAGAACAAAACAGTTTATATGTATAGAATACAAAAATAATCGATAATTTCGAGAAATCAATGTTTCACAAATGTGTTGAAATGACACTTTCAAAACCCTGAACCCGAAGAATTTCTGTCAATAAATGTAATCAAATGTTATTCCAATCCCGGAACCATTATGATCCAAAGTTTCTTTTACAAATACAATAAATAATTTATATATTTGACAAATTGTAATGAATATCTATTTTCAATATAAAATTTTTGAATATGAAAATGTATCAGCGACTCATGCATAAAGTATGTAAGTTCGAAATCGATTTATAACTATATAAACACATAGAATTTATAGCAAATCGAACTATATTTGACACACTTATAGCTCATTAAAAACCTTTAATGGTGTCACGACTGCAAGTGATTTAAGACATCGTAGCTTCCTCAATTTTTGTGATATACTGCAAAAATTCATAAAGGTTTTCAAAGAAAATGCGTAATGTCCTAACAGTGTTTCTACCCCAGTTCCGTGTATCGAGTAACTTTACAGGAACAGCACGAACAATGTAGCAGCGTTTTGTAAAAAAAAACTTAATTACTCTTTGTCAAAGTACGATGCGTTACGCGTTTAACAAGCTGTATTCCCGACACTCTTCTGAAATTGAATATGCAGTATAATAAAGATTTTAAAAATACAGCATTGGTAACAACATTGATTTCTCATAGTATATTAGTTGTTAATTATATGAATGCAACTTTAAAAATGCTGCACCGAATTCCGTAGTCTTATATAAATTGCACCTTTACATAAAATGCATATATTTTAAATGATTTAAACGTAAATATTTTTTTTTCCATTCACATAAAACTAAATAAGTTTCGGGCTTGTACAAAATTGTTCGTTATTCGCTTTAAAAAAATCCCAATATAATCTTCCAAGCATATAAACAATTATTAATATTTCATCCAATAGGCTTATATACGCATCAACAAAAAGTCTATCCGTTGGAAAAATTTCCCACCAAGCAAACAGCCGTTTTTTCAAACAAATTATTCTCTCTCGCGCAACGGAGTATTTTTCTTTCCCGGAGAAACTGCTGGCAAAAGTGCAGCGGAAAAAAGAAGCGAGAGAATCGCAATAGCTCCTTCCACGTGAGAAATTTAAAAACACACGCGCACACACACACACACACACATCGTCGGAGATGAGCAAGCGCTAAATTCCAATACGTAAAAATTCATGCATGGCTACACATGTGCAGTAACACGAGCTAATCCGCAATTAATTGGCTGACTTTGACAAGACCATCATTAAAAAGTCTATGATTTCGAGCTTTCACCCCGTCGCGACCGAACTTACCGGCTAAAACTTGCAATTTATACAGCACCACGGAGCTTCCACATTTTCACCGACTCACCCAGCCGCAACCCGAGCTACATAAATGTATATACATATATCCACGTGTACAGCTCGACGCGCGCGTGTAGACCAAGTCTTCAAGGCTTGACTCGAAATTACATTTACATTTATAATGCAGAGAGAGGAAGAGCCGAGCTGCTGCCGCTGCTGCTGCTGCTGCTGTTGGGGAAACGAGACCGAGAGACAGAGAGATTGCTACTTTGACGCCTGCGAGCTTTACACGCTCGCATATGAGCCTGAGCTTAATAAGTTTAGCATTCAAAGCCCGAGCGAAACAAGCTTGGATATTTAGCTTGCCGGAGCGATGCGGTTACTACTTCACGGAATAGATTCAATGTGTATTTCGTTATTTTGCACCGCGTCCTTTTTAACTTTGGCCCCGAGAGAGGCTACGAGCTGCGTCTACGATTCCGGCATACAAAGTGCATACATATAGGAGTTTATGTAATTTTTCGTAAATACTTCTGATTCGTTTTGCAAATGGAATTTGACCGTAAGAGGATGAGTCGGAGCGTAATAGTTGTAGAAAGTTGTAACTTTATTAAATATACGTGGATTTTGCTCGCTTTTACCTTTCATTGAAATTCGAAAAGTCTCGTTATCTGAAAAATTATATACAACAATAATTTTCATATTTTATTTCATGATAGATTTTTATGTCACTAATTAGGAATCCGATAGTGAAACTGCTTTATCAGAATTGTGAGATGTTCTAACTTAAAAGTGCAAAAAAATGACGTTTTTTTGTTATATTTATAGTCATATTTCTATGACTGATAAACAAATTTGTTTATTATTTCTTTGAGATATACCAATTTGAAAGCACAAACATATACTTTAACCCATAAGGACTAATAATATAGTAGTTTTCTACACAGTATGCGCGAAATCGACGTTTATGCACGTTGTACGGGAAAATATTTTGTACCACTGTAACCTAAAAATTGCAACTTTGACATGATTTTTAGGCTCTCATAGTATAAAATATTGTTCGACACTGGTGTGTAATAAGTCGATTTTTAGTGCTCGGGCGAAAAACGTCTAAATAAAACAGCTTTCCCACCCGTGTCGAAAAGTATACTAGTATGCAACACGTGCACTCAGGTTATCTCGAATGGTGTGATTGTCACCTCTGTCTGCAACATTACTTATATAACTAATAGAGTAAATTTATATAACAATATTGTAAACATGACGAAAGATACGATGAGAGAAATATTGTTCATAGTTTTTTAGAATGAGGCCAACTTGACTAGTGAATTAGACAAACCTAATTTTTTAGTTTCAATGAGAAAATGTCAAAGCGATATTTCCTTGGTGAAAAGCAGCATCGCGGCATCGGAACGACGAAATTTAACGAACCATTTGTCGCTCTCGTTCCTATGCACACAACAACACCAGTCATCTAAAAAGAATCCGACATATTTTGCTTTCTCGCTCGAAGCGGACACGCAGAAGTGCGACCGAGCGGAACGCGATCATAAAGTATTCATAAATGGATGGGCCGAGCTCGCGTGCCTCTGCAGCCCTCGGGGCTCCGAGAATACAAATTCCCCGGCTATTTGCGCGCGGCAGCTTGAACAATTTCGCCTCTCATTCTCGCCAATTGCTCCCCCCGTCTCCTAAATACAAACATCTTCTGCATAACGGCATCAATAATTCGCGAGTCATCGTCTAGCCTCGTTTCTCCGCTAAATTGCAATATGGCCTACACAACGCTAAAACACGTGACTATTTCTCACTGTCATAATAACGTATTAATCCATAGATGAAAGCCATATAGACAAACGGCAGTGATAAGTATTTATAAGTATAAGGGAACGAGTGTGCACTGAGAATCGCTGCTTTGTATGCAGAAAACAACAGCTGAACAAAGCGCTAAATCGAAGGTATGTATGTGAGATGTAGAACATAAGTGGCTACTATAAGTGGCTCATCTAGTCGACTATACGTCATTAATAATCTCTCGCACACGGCTTCTCGAATACTCGAATCGCGCGTCGACGCCTTTGATTCGCAAACAGCTGTGCTGTATAGCATCAACGCAACGAGCAAACCCTCGGCATTGTAATACATCGCTCATCGGTACGATAGCTATATATATATATATATGTGTGTGTGTGTGTGTGTGTGTGTGTGTGTTGTAGGCACGCAAGGCTCGCATGCGGGCCTACTAACTTTTCCAGATTGAGCCGTGACTCGCGGTCATTCCTGCCGGTGCACTTTTCCCGCCCTCCTTCCATCGCTCAGCCCCCTTATACATTGTACGTGGCTCGCGCGCCGTCCTTATCGGCAGGGAGACGATGATGACGGCATTGTTGCCCAGAAGGAGGCTCGTGCTCTTTGTCCCGATGACTGTGTAGATAATGAGTAGTCGTTCTGTCGAAGAGAAGTTGAAGGATTGTTACTATTAGTATAAACTGTTTAAATGTTTGAAATATCATTGTACATCATGGAGACGGTAACAATACAGTGCATATAGGGTTGTTATTATTTGGGTAATAAATATTTCTAAGGAAAAATCTCAACGATCGCCCATACGTTATTGACTAATTATACTTGTATACTTTTAAGGAAAAGGGTATCAAGAAGTGTACAAGGATTTGAATCTGGAATGAAATGGTATTTAGGTAGTAAGTAAAGTGCGTAAATATAGATATTTATAGAAATTTGAATGACTGTATTTCCTTTAATTTATCCACAAAATAAATTGTTATTTAGAATATAAAAAAAAACATTTAATTAAAAAGAATTGAATCTTTTAGTATCAGGAAATGTCAAAAAAGGTCCATGATTCAGCATACTAATGAGGTGAGGCCAAGGAATCCGGGAAACCGATTTTAATGAAAGTTTACAGACATATTTAAATAGGTCCAAGGGCCCGATTCAAGGCTCATATATGAGATACCATATACATGAGAAATCACGGTTGGGTTCAAGCCTTTTTAACAAGACGCGCCCTAGCAATGTCTCAAAGTAGAAATCGAAAGTATAGCCGATAAGCTTTTACTTTTTATTTTGACTGATTTATAAGCACTTTTCATTCAAAAGTTATAAATGATCTAATATCAATGTAAATATTGAGCCTTAAAAGTTCGCGTTTATTTCAATTATAAAATATGTCGAAATTTAACGAAAATCCCCAGACACGTGTATTATAATTTCGCCTAAGAATGTCTCTGTATTCTGTATATCTCTTACACATTGTAAGTTTATGGAAGTAGATACTGACAAGTTTAGTAAGACTCAAATTTTCAACGTCTTTTTATAATTAAATGCTTTTTACACTCTAGGTCTAGAATAACATTAAGTAGTTTATTCATACTTTTTTCGTGAAAATTGAATTTTATTCCTATGTCGTTAGTATTCCCCTTCGTTTGAACACAACGAAGTTTATAATCATGCATTCATGGGTATACACCATGTATACACAATTTTTCGAAGCTTACAAGTCAAGCGGCTGCTGAATTCTTTCCATGCCAGAATATTCCATTAATCAAGACAAGAAACAAGCACCGCATAATTCCCGCCTTCAGCATTCCGTCAAAGTTAATAAACGTTTTCCATTGACTGACTCGAGGCTCCGCCTGTATACTCGAGTCTTAAAATTGATTCACTACTTTTAACGAGTTTCTTACCCGAACAACAAAGTAATCCTACTTCATCCTTTGATGGGGTGATTAATAATGTCCCCGTATAAGTTCTGTAAGCGCCGAGTAATTAACATACTTCGTTGAATTTATTCTTGACCTCGTCAAAGAAATAAATAATCCCGGTCGCGACTTATTAAAGTTTCGAACTGCTTTTTCAATCAAGCGCTCGCGAGGCAAGAATCGCCGATGAATAACGTAAACCGTATACATATATCGATGTCACCTGTCCATCAGCTAAAAGGTGAGATACTTTTATACACGGTAAAGTACATGAGCCAGTGTGTAATTAACTCGCCAGAGAGTCCCGCGGGGAATACGCGATTACTTTTTTTACGCGCTGTCGCGGCGCGTTTTAGCTGGAAAAATTCGTACGCGCGCATGTTAATATTCTACCTATCGAGAACTGCGTGTACGTGTGCAAAAAAAAATAAAAAAAAAAAGACGTAGATTTATGGTCCCGTCCAACGTATTTGTAACACAAAAAGCGCGCCCGAGGAAATTAAAAATCTAATTTTACAGGAGTCGACGTGTATCGGTAGCAAAAAAAAAGGAAGAAGGGCTGGTAGTTTTATTACTCGAGACGGATTTCACCAGTTGCCCCGCGAATGGAATGTCCTCATTGGACAAGACATTTTTCCAATAATGAAATATTTAAATTAGCCCCGAGCTTTCGTCGTATAACACACCGTCGGCAAATCGTATAACGACATTACTATTCAAATTACATCGCTTTTCTTGAAAATTATACGCAGACACACACACACACACACACACACACACACACAGGGCATAAGTAGGTGCGAGTATCGAGATAGAAATGTGCCGATATAATTGCGGAGGTGTGCGTAAGGAAATTAAGGCTGCTTCGTATTCGAGTGTACGCCCAGAGAATTTCTCAGACCGATTTAAAAAAGGAGTCAGCTTTCAACAAAAATTTTACTCCCAGAGGGACGTGGGAGGGGGGAATATAAAAGGTTCGCAAAAAAAAATTCAGCGAGCCACGGGAATCAAAGATATACACGACCTACTTAGACTGCATGTACCGATGCATGTTGTATTTGCACACTTTTAAAATGATATGAACAGCGTCGAGGTCATTTTATTTTTTATTTCGATATCTTTTTTAAATATTATCTCGATTTTGTGATGAACCTTAGATGAACCATGAAATTAGTATTGTATTGTAACAATATATATATACACATCGATAGTAGTTACAAAAATAATTATATCTATTTTTAAGTAGTACATAATATTTTGTTTCATATATTTCTCCTTTGTCTTATAAATAACAATTTGAAACTGTATAAATAAAAATTTAGTTCTAATGTAACTTGTGTATTGGAAAGTCCAGAGAACTATAATTAATTCATTGCACTCTGTGTGTAAACAAGCCTAATGAAGATAAGACGAGGAAATTGACGCGTAGTGTTCACGCTTGAATAGAGACTAATAATAAATTACATAGAAAAAACATTTTAGACTTCTTCAAATAAACAAAACTAATTTATTAAAAAAAAAAATTATCGATCACCAACGAAATACATACAATATTTTTGATGATGTACTCCGATCTTTATAAAGTAATTTGTGAAGGCTTTTTCTATCGACCGCTTTACTGTAGCAATTTTCCCCCGATTCAAACAAACCCGATTCAAACAAAAAATGAGTAACGAAGAGATATTTTAGTGCAATTTAATCTCTACCACTTGATCTACGATAAAAATTGTGAGCGGAAAATTTCATGTGAAATCTGTAAATCAATAACGAAGACTGTAAAAAGTGAAGTTTCATAATGCCTAAAGTATTAAAATAAAACGTTTGGTACCATGTTCAGTAAATAAAATAATAAAAAAAAAATCGAAAACACTAAAATTGAAGCATTTTCGCACCAAAATTCTCATGCCCAATATTTTTGAAAACAAAATGCGTCACTGCAGAAAATCATTCCAGCTGCAATCGACGTACTGATGAAACGCGTCAATTTACACAAAAGTGGAAAAGCGATATTGTTGTCCGAACATTGCAGTAAATTAATCAGTAGTAAACTTTGGATAGACGGACTACATTATTCAACTTTAGCTTGAGATAATAAATTTCAAAGAATTTACGCAACGATAAAAGATTTTAGGCCCTGAGTTATATATATTATAATGACGTTCTAAGGCTCGTATGACCAAAAAGTTTATTTCTTTTTATAACTTATCGTTAAATTGGTTCGCTATTTATAAAATCTATCAATTATGTACACAAGATACTAAAATATAAATAAACAGTGTCAAAATCACATAAATATAAAGAAAACGCTGTGCAACATACAATTCTGTACAGACTGTACCACAATATAGACATACTTGTAACATTATAACTTTAAATTGTATCATATACCTTTAAATTACCGCAAGCCCTGATCATGTTTTTGCGTACCTGTTCCTTTTCAAGTCTAGTATGAGGTACTAGTTTTTTTAAAAATTCTGACTATTATTGGCTTTGCAATAAATTAAAATGTATCTGCGATACATGCTAAGCTTCCTATGTTAACAAAATGAGTTTGTAAGCAGATTTAAAAAAAAAAATTAGCTAAAACTACTTTGCTGGTGAACATGCTTAAGTTGACTGAATGCATTGTATTCCACCTAACGAAATTAAACAGTATATAATTCATTGAATACGAATACAATTCTACAGACTTTATTATCATATGTAAATGGTACATAATATTGTAATACTTGGAAACATGGGTTTGATAATTTGAAAACTTATAATTAATCGTTGAAGAAAAATCTGAAAATTGGATCGTAAATACACGTAAGCATTTAAATTATTATACGTTCACACAACGTTTCTATCAATAAAACATGTGTTTTAAGCCATTACCACACTCTAGACAAGAATCAACGACCAAACGTAATACGATTCAATTAACTCTGCTATGAAATATTTAAAAATAAACGTGCAAGAGCGTCGGCAAAAATACATGGAATACCGAGCGAATTTGACAGAGTCGGCTCCAGTTTTTCGACTCCTCGAAGCTTGCTATACACTCATTGATCATGCAGTCTACCACCCTTTCATCCATTATTTATTTCCTTCGACGCAGGGCTACTTGGACACGAGTGGAGGAGGGAAAGGGGGGAGGGGAGGAAGAAGAAAAGCGGAAAAAAAGGAACAAGCCGCGTCCACCCGATCGTTCCTTTTTTCCCCTCCCTTTCTCTTTCAGTCCATCAAGTTTCTTCTGGGTAAAACCAGCGTCGCGCGCGTTAGCTGGGTTTCTATTTCCCGAAGAAACACACGCATATACGCGGGCTGGCCTCGTTGAGCTCACAGGATCGTTCGACGTATATACCTTGTGAAAACGCGAAATACCAAAGGAGCGTCAACGCGGATAGAGAGAGAGAGAGAGAGAGAGAGAGAGAGAGAGAGAGAACAATTTATCGTTGTATATAACCTATAGCTCGTCTTAATGCGAGTTAATGAATAAAATAATTATTCGGAAAATGCAAACTTCATCTGCGGCACTGGCGGTGAATTGTTCGAGTGGCGTGAATTCCAATTTGGATATATCGCGCGGTGCGCAGCTATACATGACTTATATTGGTTGAATTTCAATGCTGTTCACTTTGTTCGTGGGTATAGTTCGCGCACGCGGTTTTACGAGGATGAGCGAGTTCATTGTTTCGACGTATGAATGAAGTCGCGAACCGCGAAATTCTTTCATAGGAATCAAAAACGCGGTTTTTTATTCGAATGCTAATCGAATGATAGGATTGTTTGGATTTGCGAGTCGACCGTATTAGGTGTACAATAGAATATACTGCGGTTATTTTACGGTAACAAGCAAATATGCTGTAATTTGGCCGAATCGTTTGTTCGCCGTTGAATCGAAAAGTCGTTAAAACGGTAAGAACCGATAAACAACGCGGTATACATTGTTTCTTATTATTAGTTATATTTACCAATTTATGAAACCAATGAGACTTTTATAATAAATGCAGTGTATATTTCATGAACAGAAAGAACAAATGTGATCGGCGTATCGGAATTCAAATAATGCATAAATACCTATAATACGTGTCACGTCATATTGAAGTTGAAATATCTGAAACGCGACAGACAAGTACTGTGTATTTATTAGTAACTCAAAAGACTAGAAAGAAAATAAAGCTATAATAAAAGAATAAAAGAAAATATGAATTTCTGATGTATGTATTATATATATAATAAAATAAATAGAGATGTTGTACAAAAATTATTTTGAAACAAGTAATAACAATTCGTATAGGAGTAAATTCAATTCGATCGAAACCCAGAGTTAACCAACTCGTCATCCGCCCAAAACCGGGTAATCCAAAGCAGCCGCATATTTTTCCAATGAGGAGAGTAGAAATTCGAAAATATCATACACTCGTGCGCGGAGGAGCATTGAAATACAGCTGCAAGCTGAAGAGAGAGAGAGAAATCCCACAGTACAGCGTGTAACATTACGCGTTATGTAGAAAGGCTCGTACGGAGCCATAGATAGGCGCGAGAGTAGCGGGAACGCGAGACAGTAGCGCAACAGACGCGGGAGTAGAGAGAGAGAGAGAGAGAAAGAGAGTGAGCGAGAGGCTGCAAGTTGCGAACTAAGCCTCAATGGAGCTGAATACCCGGCGACGCGTTGAATCCTATCGCATTAGTCTCGGAGAGGCTGTGGCGTGAATGTCGAAGGATGTCGCCGCCACTGCCAAGTGAGGACGCGAGGCCCACTAGAGAGACAGGGACAGAGGCAATGGATTTATATACGTATATATGAGTATATGTGCAGAGTATGGAAAGTCGTCAAGAACTCGCCAACGAAGCAGACCGACGCGACGTCGACGTCGAGAGCCACAAGCGTATCTGCCAGGCAGCTGCCGAGCGGAAAAACGCGCCCCTTATACACCCCTTTCTGCGCGTTGACTAGATGGGATGAGAGCTTTATTTGGATGAGCTTGGGGGAGATCGGCTGAAATGTCGATTATACTTTGATTTTTAATGCAGGGATTTCTGGCTGAGATATTCCGATGTCGGGAAATCTGTTGGCATCGTTCATCTCTTTGTTTACAGATGCTGGTAGCAGCGCGGCGTATATATAACCAGTGTTCGGTGAACTGAAAGCCATGTCTGATCAACATTTTACTTAAGCTAAAAGTTTCGTCATATTTTGAACATTCATCGAAACCCTTTTTATTTATAAAAAGATATATAAGTAGAAGTAAATGTCAGATAAAAAGACTGGTATATCCAGAGCTTCTAGTTTATACGATTATTGCTCGCGTAGAAAATGCAAAACGTGTCCGTTATCAGAGTTAAATGAAAAGCGGATATCTGAAAAATCTGGAATCGATGAAAGTTAATCTTTTTTATTAGGTCTTTCCCTACTGGAAATACGAAATGTAAGCGCGTTAAAGTTCTATTCGCGCGATTTTATCAAAACATTATTTGCATCCTTACGGAAGATCTTTCATCCTCCGGTTCCTAGAAGACGGAAGGGATAAATTTTAATTGAAAGTTTCTTGAATGGTTGATTAAGATAATTGAAAAATAGTTTATCTGGTGATGATGATCCGCACAGTTCGTGTATATAAGAGCTTAATTTGTTTCGAAATCTCACCGAAGTTTCTTGAATGATTCATTAGCGACTCACAGAATAGATCTTTGAATAGATGCGAGCAAAACTTTCAAACTCCCTGTATAACGGTTTTAATTACTATATATACACGTAGAAAATAAAAATATTCCGTTATATTTGTTAATGACAATTTTGCGAGAAATGCATTACTCCAAAGATACCTAACCATGTCCAGACCTCACCTACATGATACAGTGTATAAATTATGACACACGTCTATAACAACTAGCGACATCTCCTTCATTCCGATTTCCTTTACTTACTCGTTCTCGTTAACAATTAAACAATGGTAGCAACGCACTATAGCATCGCTTGGTTCCGCATTCGTTCCTGCGCGAACCATTGAATTAAAGCCACTATAATACACGCTAATGCTCATACTGCACGGGTATCATATATGTACAGTAGAAACAGCGACTGCAACTGTGAGCACTGCATTACAAATGTAAAGTGGCCCTTTTTACTCCAGTGGCATTGAGTGTTTTGCCCCGGTGGTCAAAGACTCAAAGTCCTTTGAGCCTCATGAAAATTTCAACTCCACCGCGCGCCGCTACGCCATCGTACTATACGCTTAACGCAGAAAAATACCAGCGGTGTACGCGGTACACCGGCCGGCAACCGAGGAAACCCGCACACGTGCACGTTTATGTATGTGTGTGTGTGTGTGTGCGAGAGAGAGAAAGAGCGAAAGTGTATAAGAGAGAGAGGAGTTATACACAGGTACATATAACTGGCGGTAGATGTATTTAAACCACATGCGCACTTATAGAGTTGGACGTTCGAATTGAACGAGCGTCAATTTGAGAATGTAACATTCGAGGAGTCAACTGACACGTCCTATACCTATAATTTCACCACTCGAGCTCAGCATTGTATATATATGCTTCCTTATGTGCCTCTTCGATCTCGCTTGTGCGATAAAATATAAAGTAATTTACAATTGAGTAATTTAAGATTTGTAACAAGACGTAAAAGAGGAATGAGGATTTTATATATAAAAAGTGGGGGTTGCAGGCTAAAAGCTGCGAGAAACTTGGCGTTCCGTCGCCTGTAGACGAAAGAATCCGAACGACTGCCAGACAGCCGCTCTAATTTGCCTGAGCAAACTGAAGCTCGCGCCAGCCTCCCGCTACACCATTATATTATATATATAAAGAAAGAGCCTGGCTTAATAATGATATCGTCCTATCTGTCATAATGTTAAATAAGAGCTGCGCTACTGCATCGTCGCGATTTATATTCATCCGCATAGAGATAATACCAGCTGCGAGCTGTGCAGCAGCAGCAGCAGCAGCCGTCGAGAATTTTAATGCACATCGTTTTCAATGTTTCCGGCTCTGTTGCACCAGAGACTGGCAGAACGACACCCCTGACGTTTAATCTAGATGCTAACTGCATCGTTTTCCTAGATCTCATCGGCCTTTTCGACGTATACACATATACACAGACATTTATTTCCAAGCGACAAAAGCAATCTGCGCGCAATAGCATCATTTATATACTCGGCAGTGTATTTTACGCGGAGCACACTTCATTATATTCGCGTACAAACGTTTTCATCAACTACGCGCAAATCTCGTTCCGTGCTGGAAAAAATCTACCGACGCATACCTAAAGGGGAAAGCGTGGAATCAAGCCCTAATAACGAATACGAAGGTGGAAATGTAAAATTGGTTCACCTCCATAGCACCAAACGATAGATCAATCAACGGGTAACGAGTATACAGAACCCTTTTTGTTCCCCTATTCAGCCATCGAACGTCCATCCGATACTTTATCCCGATGGCGAGAGATAAAGGCCCGAGAGAAACTACACCTGCAAGTCTCGCAAGCGTCCGGAATCCATGAATGTTAAAAAAAATACGACAGTTATCCGCTTATAAAGTCGAGAGGGTGGCCCCTGTTGAAAAATATCGTATAAGATTCCCAGCCGATATACATAGCTTGGAGTCTCCCGTCGCATGCGTGAGATTTCTGCGGTGTATATATGAACGTTAATATTATGGGGGCAAAAAGGTAGTCGGACGAACCTTTCCGCTCCTTTTTCCACTTTGATTCGCGAGCCGGAACGCGTAAAAGAGCCACTCTTATATACAGTTTTCGTCGCAGGAGCTATGTTTACGCATCGGGGTATAAACGACCGGAGGGTGCAGGCAACTATACCAGCCACGGTTACTTTGCGCTATCGTTCCGCCGCAATTCCGTAGTGTGTGTGTGTGTGTGTATATATATAGCGGAGGTGGCGAAAATCGACTGCATTAATAGTGTGCCGTTTCGCTGAAGTACGCGCCGTCCGAAAAAGGCTGCCAGAGGAGGAATTATTCGAAACGAGGAGGTACAGAGAGCGAGCTGAGAGCAAAAAAAAACCTAAATGCTCGGTACAGACGATGTTATTGTAGCTGCTGGGTAAAAGGGGAAATATCGAGAGTATACCGATAGAGAAAGAGAGAGAGAAACCTGAATAATACGTCGAATCGCGTTTGACACATTCGTAAAATGAAAATTTTCTGCGGTCGTTCACTCGCCCAGAGAGAGAGTAAAGTATATATATCGGTACACTACATGACTCTCTCTCTCTCTCTCTTTCTATACGTTTCCTTTTTCCTATGTATTCAAATGGGTTTCGACTCTCTCGCAGCAGCAGCACCGACACGAGCGTATTATTATTCGAATGGGGCCGAACGATTTATACGGCGTTGAACTATGGGTGGCGCGCTCGAGTCGTATACCCACTATATATACCACTTTGGCTGCACTTGTTATCGGCGTTTAAAGTATGCCGAACCACTCATCGCAAGTCCCGATACACACGCTACATTCATTCCACGCGTTGTATGCGTCTCTCTCTCTATATATATATGGGTATATACATACGCGTGCAATGACTCGAGCCACATTATTCTATAATACTATTTAAGAAGATCCTTCTTCCCTCGAGTGCAGTGGCTTACGGAAGACAGTGTCTTGTGTGACGACTCCTTTGTCTGGCGGCGGCGTGTGTTCACGTATAGAAAGACGCACGGTGCAGACGCAGAGATCAACATGTACACGAAGGGCTACAGCTGCAGCGTCGAGTCGTTTTTTTCAATTTCTGCCTCTCTCTCTCCCTCTGTTATTCCCCATCGCTCTATTGCGTCTCCCTCGCGTGCGTGATACCCCCCCCCCTCCCCCAGTTCGCATACGATGAGAGAGAGAGAGAGAAGCGATGCAAGTTGCCGTGACGCGACGCAATCACTCGCGAGTGCCACCCCGTACGACTCATTCGTTACGTGACGCACCGGCGGCGGCAGCGACGGCAGCACGTAATCTATATATACACACACACACACACACACAC
>UELV01180724.1:0-21768 GCA_900490015.1 Megastigmus stigmatizans
CACACACACATACCCCATGTATATACACAGCTCCACTATATACTGGTCCGTTATATCGTCGTATATATATATATAACGCACACTTATGTGAGTATTAAGAACGTTAGGGGGGAACTTTTTCCGTGAATTTGCGAATAGGTTCGATTCCGACCGCCTTGTTTCCTATCACTTTGTTCTCGGAGCTCTGGTGTGACATACTTTAACATCGCGATGTATACTGTATATATAAAAAAGCGATTTCGAAACGAAGGCGCGTTTCTGCGCGCGATAATTACTTGTTTGGCGGTGATTTGCGCCGCGTGTCGCGGCTGCGGGAATTGCCTATATTGCAATGGCCTCGTTCTTCTTGTGTGATTCATGTTAAAGATTGCGAGTCGATTGATATACGAAAAATTTCGCGCGTGTGTGTGTGCGTGGTGAATCGAAAAAGCCGCGCGATAAGCCGCAGTTTTGCCGGCAAAGATTTAACTTGACGAGCCAATGTGTTTTCAGCTTAATAAGCTAAAATCGATTGATTAAATATTCAAAGTTTACCGTGTATTAGAATATAAAAGTTTTGATATTTAAGAAATGTAGGAGTATCTTTAGATCTTGAATTGAAAGCTAATAACTGTCTTAAAATCTATACGATCTAAGCTTCGTGTTCCGTTTATCTTGGAGCCTTGACTGAAACAGACTATGTGCTTTAAGTCAACATTTATTTTCTGTAAGAAATTAAACGTTTATTGATACTGAAATGTTTCTTCTTTCCGTACTCAAAATATTGATTTCCATATCGATTATAGAAACAATTTAATCCTTGCTCTTACAATAGCACGAATTTCGAACAAATTAAACGAACGAGGGCAAAATACAATTCTTATAAAAAAACGGAAAATTCTTTAAGACACACATGTAAATAAAAGTAAAATACTGCATTGTATACGAATCGACGTATATATTTCCCGGCCTTTGCAAGCGTGGAATTATCATAACGATCCAAAGCAATCAATCGGCGACGGCTTCACCTCGCGCCTCGCGCTTTTGTAAAAATAGATGTCCAGCTTCGCTCTTTTCCCCCAAGCTGCAGAGAGACAAGTACAAATTGCCTTTATCGTTTCTCGTCCTCGTGCATTTTTCCCATCTACGGGCGCGACTCTCTCGTATATATATATATACACGTCTCATTCCTATATATATATATATATATATATATAGGAGACGCAGGGGACGCCTAAGGTGCGCTTGCGAGAGAGACGCACGTGAAAAAGAACCGTTCGCGACCTTGGTTCGCTCTCTGCGCCTCGTAATCGATTTAGCGCGAAAAGCTACGAGGTTATACAGAATTTAGCGTCGATTATATTTCTTCTGCCGCTGCTACTGCAATTATTTATACGACGGAATCGTTTGGATTTTTATTCGATTCCATTTTTTCTCTCTCTCTCTCTTTCTCTCGGCTATTGACTGACTGGCTTTTATGCGTATGGGACAAGTGCCAAGTTTAGATAATTCGATTCTAATGGCTTTTGGGTTGCACGATGTCGATAGACGTCAGCCGCTGGGATTCGAATTATTTTTACGCAAGATGCGCGAGCGCGCGTGTGGCATTGACACTTACCGATTGCCTTTTTATCGGTGATTTCAATTTCGATTGCACGATCTATCGTAATTAATTGATTGTTATTTATTAGCGGAATATGTATTTGTGGGCTTTCGAGCTGCTTTTTTTTAAAATACCCCCTCATAATGAATTTTAATGCGAATGCTTGAATTGATGTTTATATCGTAAGGAGTCGTAAATTTGTCACCAGGAACATGAAAATGCTTTAAAACTTGTAATTCATTTATAATCAAAATCATACATTTCCTATCATGATGATTTTTCAATGATTTCTTTAATGGTTTTCATTATGCACAAGGTTTTATAGAAACTTATCGATTTTTCTATTACGAAAAAATCGATAGTAGATATTATATTATAGAAACGTAGCGTTGTTAACTTATATATTTTCATTTCCATTGTAATATATACCCTTTAAATGAAAATAATTGATAATTGAACAAACAACTGCATACTAAGAATCTCACGTGATTTGATGATAGCATTTCAAATGTGATGCACGTAAATACATCATCTGTGATATATGTCTCCTGATTCATGAAGGAGTGAAGAATCCACTTTATTGAGTAAGTCGGATAGAATATGCCATTCAGTCTATTGTTTCAACCGATTTTTTTACTTACGCATCCAATGTTTATCGTTCAATAATTTTAATTTATGGCGAACACTGGAGAATCTTAGAAAACTAAAAATACTTTGCTTTGTGCTTTGTTTTATACATGGATTAATTAATGAAGTGATTTATGCCGTATACGTTGACGAGTTACCATAAAATTTTTACAAAATATATTATCTACAAAAAATGTTAATAATGCATAATGGTTCATCCTGTTGTGTACTGCAGAATATCTTTTCATCACTTTGATGTTATGGCTCTCTATAAAATATAAAGCTATTTCAAAGAATACGATAAGAGATCGTAAAAGTGCAATCACAAATTATTTTTTTTTTAATTTGTGTATCTCGAACATTTTTGGATAAAACGATTGCACACTTTTTAAAATAATACAACCAAACATTTCTATGATCGTTTCAACGCTACAGTCGATAGAAAATTTAGTTTTTTTACGGCCAATAAACATCTCGCGTCGCGCACTTCTGTCTTTACAGCAGTTCGACAGCGTTTAACAGCCATCGGAAACCAATTTCCATTAATCGAAAATTTCTCATATAACACGACCCGCGTAAAGTGTCAATAAAGGTAAAACGACGACCGCCCAGAACAGAGGAGCATGTTTCGAAAGCGCAATAAAACATTATGTATGTATAATAACGTTTTCCCGGAGCGCTGTAGCAACTCCACGTAGGTTTCAATGAATCGCCAGCTCTGTATTATAAGGAATTACATAAGACTCGGGCTTTTTGCTCCGCAGCTGAAGCTTTGTACTCTCCGCGACCTTAAGACTTGATATACATTTTTCTCGGCGCGTAAAAAGTTTTATTGCAAGAAAAGAGTAAGTATATTATATTATAAACTCGTCGAAGCGTCGTTGCGTGTTCTGGGAACAGTAAAACCTCGACTGGGACCTTTGTCCTGATTTGTACGATATATAATGAATAAAAGTAATTGAATAGGCCTAAAAAGGCGTGCAACGAATGCCGCGCGTTTATCGTGCATTTAAAAATCTTGTGCTTTCTGTACAACCCGATGATCGAAATGGCTCGAGAAAACTTGTAATGCGAGCGATCGCATGACTAATTCAATAAATTATTGTATAAAGACATTATATATAGTACGTTTTCAATTATTACAATACATTTCATTGAATGATTATTTAAATAATAAATTTTTTCGTTCGAAACATTTCACTATCACGCACTGCAATCCTCATATTCCTAAAGGTACAGTACTGCAACCCCTCGGAGTCCAGAGCTCCTATATTCCACACAACAAAACGCAGTGCGCGCAGGCAACCCGCATATGTACGCACGGAGAAATAGAAAAAACACACACACTGCCAGCGTGTGTCGGGCGAAAAAAAAATGGAATAAGCGTCGCGCGGAGGGGTAAAAAAAGGACTGTTCGAGGCGGGAGTGTCTGTGTGTGTACTAAGAGGGTGCAACAGCTCGACGTATCGGCCGAGGGGTGCATAAAGTCTTCTCTCTCTCTCTCTCTCTCTCTCTCTCTCTCTCTTTCTCCCGTACACACAGGAGGCCTTAAACACCGGTTCTTAGCTGTAGAGCTTACAAGCGCATCGCTACCGAGGACTTTTTTCAAAATAAATTAGCGTTTAGAGGCGACGATGTCGCGAGAAGTTTCGATGATGAAATGTGTTTTTTTTTCCTTTCATGGCTCGTCGCGCGGTGCTTTTAAGGGATACCGAGCAAATATTATGCCTTTTTTAAAGTGTTTGATTCTACGGTTGTTATTCTTTTTAGAGGTTCGACGGGGGTGCTCGAGTAGAGCGTTTAGAGTGGTTATTTATTGATTCGAGCGCTTTTCTCCAGTTTCTTTTTCTTCTTCGAAGGGGATGAAATATCGTTCCAAGTTTGTACTTTTATTATCTACTACGATATTTTGCTGTAATCATTTTTGTTTTATGTAGAATGATTTTTAAGCGGGCAATATAAATCTGCATATAATTTTATTACCTTTTTTTTTAATTTTGTTTATTACACTATATAAAGAAGTTTAAAAAAAAACCTATTCAATTTTATACGCCATAAAGTTTATTTAAATTGAAATCAGAATTAAAGTCTGGGTAGTTAAAATAATAAATAAATGGATATCGCAACATTCCGCGGCTTATGTTATGCGGCGGGCATAAAATGAAATGTAGGTCGTTTAAAAACAAACTTTTTAAAAAGTACAAGGCCATTAGCAGACATTTTTCATGTGATTCTATACTTGAACAAGTGCATAAAAACTTATAAAAATCAATATATTAATAATACGTATCTCAAAATTGAGTACCTCACCAAAATTGTAATTAACTCACACTCTATACGATCTGTTCCGCAAGCCGTCGGCTGCACTTTTTGCGCATCCTGCATTGTACATTATACATAAATTTATTGCCTAAGTCAATTTCCGCCGATAACAAAGAAAACAGAAAAGTTAAACGCAGTTAACAATTTTTCTAATACCGATGCGAAGCAAAGAAAAGAAATCGTATATATTTCTTTCCTGCGATATCCAATTCAGCTCTCGAAACAGTGCAATCGCTCGCGCGCGCGCGGTATATACGGTAATGAAAAATAGCAGCAATCAAAAGGCACAAGATACGGTGGCTATATAGTAATAGCAAACGCCGCGGTGGTATAAACCTAACGGCGGCAAAGGCAAAAAAAAAAAGAAACGCGCACACATCGAGCAGCAGTTGTTCTTTCTCTCGTTTTTCCAGGGCCGCGTATAGCTGGAAAGCAGGTATAGGCCAGGCATAATAACCAGTGCCGGCGGCTGCTGCAATCGAACGATTTTTTTTTTCGTTCTTGCAAACGGCCAGGACGATTATATTGCGGCTCCAGCCGACGAAGGATGTGGACGCAGAGATGGCTGCCCCAGCAGGGCTCTCGACGGATGATATTGCGCGAGATAGCGAGAAGATTAGACTTACTGTGGTGATAAAAGCGAGATGGAAGAGGAAAAAAGCTCGCGTGATTTTCCATGTATGACATGTATTGTTGGAAAAAAAAGTTTGTGGTTCCTTGTATATCGTTGTCCTTGATTCAGATCTTTTTTTTCTTAAATTAATTATTCAGGAAAATAAGAAAACGTTATTCGCTGGATGGAATCGTTCAATCATTACTGTCAATCTTGTTAGTGTTTCAAGAACACGTGTAGTTTTCCTCGAGGTTTTATTTCTCAAAGTCCAATCTGCTCGGCTCGTTCGTAATAACAGTTTTATTTTTATCAAAGTGAACCAAAAAAAAAAACACACCATTAAGCTAAAAGCGTGCGTCTGCGGATTTGAAGAAATTATGTATTTATATAACCAATTAACAGCCTACAGTAGCTTTTAAAAATGCTGGGTTAAGTAACAATTACGGATGATTACTAAGAGTGACGTTTTTTTTTCTGTACCTGCTGCAGCTACCAATATTGCCAAGAAACCAGGTATAATATAATAGAAGAACTGGCTCAGGAAAAATCGAGGCACAAAGAAACCTAACACATACACACCAGCGGCGATTTAGACTCGCGGCCATGCTGATGAAGAGGGTAGGCGCGGAAAATTCATGCAATCCGTGCGCGAACGGCGGAGCTCAAGAGTGAGACAGAGAGAGAAGCGTATTCAGAAGCGAAGAAGTCAGAAAAGCAAGGCTTCCAAGAGCGGTTGTCCTCAACCCAACGTCAAGGCTTCATCTCTCTCGCTCTCGCTCTGTCTTTCTCTGACTCGAGAGAGTGGATGTATATATCGGGTATGTATAAGTTGCCGATCTCTCGGCGAATTGTGCAGAGGCCGCTCGTATATAATATATATACCTATATACCTACAGTTTCTTGGCGGGCTACCAAAATTCCGATCGGCCGGCTCTCTTTCCGGTTATCGGATGTGAGAGAACCGCTGCTGCTGCCGCTGGCGGACAATCGTGCGCGCGCGCCGCGAGATTCCGAGAAGCGGCCGCCTGCGTTATATAGCCTGGGTGTTGCGGGATATATGAATGGAATGCGCCCGCGAGAGATTGTATGGGTAAAAATATGAATCGAGGGATATATGGTGTTGACTGCCTGTGTGTGTGTGTGTGTGTGTGTGTGTGTGTGTGTGTGAGCGATGTGGGGGAACTAATTGGGATGTTATGCTAGTTGTGTGCTTCTTGTTGAGAAAGTGTGTGTACGTATATAGCGAATTAGATGACTGACGTTTTTGTGGGTGATAGATTTTTTTTTTGTTTTTGGCGTTGTGCGCAGCCGTGCGCTTGCTCCATAGTTGGTACTACGAATGGCCGTTATAATATACCGGTGAAAAGTATGTAAACTGCTAATGTGTTTAATTTGTTCCTTGTCCTCGATGTGTAGAATGGTTTCTCAACGGTTTTTATATATAGGTACAATCGATTTTGCGGTTGTGTATATTTATGATGCTGAGTGTGTAAAATGGAGCATTGAAATTTGTTGGATATCATTATAATATAAATTGATTTTAGTATAAGGTTGGTTTTGTAATTCTCTTTTGTATAAGATGCTTGTATTACTACAATGTTATTTTAATTAATTTAATATTTTAAATATTTTATCGATAGCTACAGAACGTATTTCTTTTCTTTGATTCGAAAAGATTCTTCTCGCAGTGTAAGCTATATAATTATGTTTAACATACAAGGAAATCTATTTTAGAACAGCACTTGCTAGTGATAATTATGTTTCAAAATACATTTATATAATTATGAAGAAAGACTAATATTGAATAAATCGAACGATATTATTCATATAATATATATATATATATATATGTAAAAGAATTAAGGCAGCACAGTTAAAAGCAGAACACGTCGTAACAATCGTCATCTTCGTTTCGTTGACAACACACCTAAAACTGTTAAATAATCTTATACGACAGTGCACCACGCACAGGTTTAAGATAGCCAAGAGACTCTTCCACGAAAAAGAGCGCGCGAGAAGCTAAATACATTTCGTATCCGCTGCATGTGCGGCACTCGCGATATATAGGCGTGAATCAAGCATCTCTTTGGCGCAAAATCGAAAGCAACGACTTTCGAAGAATTCCCGCACACGAAAATATATATATGTTATGTATGTATAGGTGGCCGGCGCGCGCGGGAATTGGACACTACATTGGACGTCGGCGCTTGCCCGCGCTCGATGCACGCGACTTAAGATTCCGACTCCGGATGTTGCACGCGAGAGAGACATTGTGCAACGATCATCGTCGCGCGGTTGTATACACATTGTATATAAACTTGCGGGCGCCCCGATGAATCATCGGAAACAAATACCGTACAGTCGCGGACCCGACAGATCCACGCAAATTATATATGCGTGTGTATGTGCGTGCGAGAGAGACGTGGAGGCTGTTATCGTTTGCGCCTCGAAGACTCGGTTTTTTTTTCGTATCTCCGAGTTCGGCCCGCGATGATAATGAAATCGTGTATACGCTGTGTATCTTTCTCTATCGTTGAATGCAGTGATATGCGATGGGTTATTGTATATACGCGCGCGACGTATGTATTTGAGAAGTTTTCGTATGCTCCAAAGTTAGTTTTTTTTTTCGGAGTATCCGGGGATTATGGGAAAGTTGCGAATTTCGCAAAGTGTTTGTCGTAAAGGTGGCATATAAAAATAAATGTGCGCAATGTGTTTTAGTAGTAAATTTCGAGCGTTGAATATTTTGGCTTACATCTCGAAGTTATTTAATTGTTAGATCATGCTTCAAACAGGACGTTTCTATTTTACCGTCGAAACAATATTTGTTTTAACGATGAGCTAAGACTGATCTTGGAATATTAACAAATCATTTGACAATCGGTTAGAAATAAATAAATAAATTATTTGTGTACTCGAGGAAAATTTTTTAATCTAATTTAATTTGTTAGGCACTTAATACTACTTAGCTATTTTTAAATCAGCAACGAGAAAATACATTTATATTATAAGTATAGTTGATTATCTTTTCGTGAATCATGGGTTTTTTTTTTAATGATTTAATTGATTATATTATCAAAAATAGCTTCCATGGTTTATCTAAAGTTTAGCTTTAATGATATATTTAAAGATAAGGACACTTAAAAGTAAATCATCAAATAATCAATCTAGATAAGGTGTTAAAAATTATTTTATAGTTTAGATACGTAAACCATCGCAACGGTATTATAATGTTTGCTGGAATGTTTTTATTCCCAGACTAGAATAGAGTAAATCTAGTTTTTTTATCGTAGGATATAATGACCGGAATAACAACCACAACAGCAATAATCAGTTCCGTTAATGTTCTACATTACAAAAGCTCTTTAATTGCAGTATTACACAACATTATAATAAACAACGATATTTTTTTTGTTTTAAGTAATTAAAATACAAGTAACAGACTGGAGACGCATAAAACGTCAAGTTCTTGGGCGTAAATGCTATATTATACGACTTTTAATAAAATCCCCTAATAACGAAACGCTTTTTTCTCACGCGACGTGCCCAAGAATAAACGCGAGTCCTGCGACAATTAACGATAATAAAGCCCAGCGACGTGAAAAATATATAGGCGACGCACTTATATAGACATTTTCGAAGTTAGTCGCGCAGTTATATGTATATATATACATATATATTCGCGTCGGGCGCCAGTCTCGCAAGTATTTTTCAGGCCAAATTCCGGCTGTAAAACGCGCGCGCACGAACGGCTCCTCGTAAATTCCGCATCGAGGGGAGTTGCCTCTCTACTACGAGCTGCGGGAAATATATATATCGTGTCGCGCGTGTGTTACCACCCGCGACTGGATAAAAATGTTTTAGCGGTCGATGGGCGGTTTTTTTGTTTCGAAAAAAAAAAAAAGAAAAACAGGAATAATGCGAGTTTTGGTGCGACGAGAAACGAGATATTTAGTCGATGGCAGAGTGAGTTGTAAGTTGAAGTTTAGTGAGTTAAGTATCAATTTACTTTTAACAAACGAAGCCTGTGTTTCTAAAGTGAAGTTTATCAATTTGGCTTCGCGAATATATTAAATTAGTGCGTTTTTCCTTATTGCTAAGACAGATATTACATAAGTAATTGAGTTATATCGTACAATTGATTCGGTTAATCAAGGCCATCGATAGAAAAATAAATCTCTAATTAATTCATAAAATTGGTTTTCAAACTGCATTAATAAAAATTACAAATTTATTTAAAGTAACGTAATTGTGGAAGTCTTTTTTTACGAACAATTATGTATAATTAAAATCTTATTCGTCACAGACAGCTGCCACTGTCTAACAATTGCCATTTAAAGAAAACAAACAGATTTGTCAAATGAAGGAAAAAGACGTCTTTTTTATTTTGTTTACACCGTCTTGCACAATCAAACGAATAAATGCAATACACCGATTACTAACTTTCCACCCAATTAATATTTGATGGATTCAAATCGAGTAATGGCACTTGTTAAAAATGACTGTGCACCGGCACACGCCAGCTAAAAAGTCTAAATATAAATGCATTTGGCTCTGTTCGAAATTGCACCAAAATAGAGTAAATAACTCATTAAACCTCAATATTTCTAGGTACTTCATTCATTTTCAATTTTGCTTCATTTGTCCAAGGCGAGAACGCTACGCGAAACTGCACGTATATCGCATTAACGCGAGCGTATAAGAGAGCGTTGATGAAGTTTATCGTTGCCGCAGCGATGCCGTTGAAGCAATGAAACATTGCGAATTTACAGGTTTCGCTTTCTGTAAAGTGGAGGTCGCGGTGCAATAAATATACCGCATTGCGGTTTTGTACCAACTCGCTTTTACGGAATTCAGCAATCACACCAATCCTAACGACGATAGCTTTAGTTTATTAATTAATAATTTCTATTACTCGTGAGAAATATGAAGTAACAAGTATAGTAATAAATTAAATTTTATATAAATGTGACGAAAAAACAATGCATTTTTATACGACGAAAAGAAAAATAATAATTAATTCATAGTGCGATTGGGTCGAGAAGTTCATTAACATTGTCTGCTCTCACAACACACGTGGCGCAACATGGAATATCTCGAACAGCTCGACAGCCAGTATAATGCCACTGCAGCTCGCACTACACACATACACAGACGATGACATCGTGCGTATAGCGGCGGTGTTTTGCCGGTCTCGCGCGCTTGCGTTTCCGGATTACGTGCGCGATAACTCGGCCTATAAGTACTTTCCACATACCTACATCGGCTTCTCTCTCCCTCTCTCTCTCCGCGTCTTGACGTCGTAGTCGGCGGCGGCGGTTGCAAGATTGCCTGGAATTTAGAGCGTCTCCCAGCTCGGCGATAACGAACGTTTTATGATCTTCGAAGGATGTGGCTTTACTCGCTATTAGCCACGTGCGCGCGATGTATAATAAAATCGCCCGCCGCTGCTTCATCCCCTTAGCGGTACTTCCAACCTCTCCGCTTAACAGTATCGGCTATAGGCAATGTTCTCTCGCTGAAATTGTCCGCTACAGCCCGTGTAATTTCGCGACCAGTTTAAGATTAGTGGATCGGTAAGCCTATGTAATGCACTGATTGTATGAATAATTGTTGATAAATCAATTATTCATCGGAGAAAACTTGTAAAAATCGCTTTCTTTTACATGTTAGGCTATTTCGCGAAAAGCCATAAAGTAACACACTCATTGATTTTTTTGCAAATAAACTTGGGGTATAGCTATCATTTGTGATTCATAATTTAGTATAATTTTATTTCTTAAAAACTGAAAATGAAAATTCTATATTATGTAGAGAGCAAATGAATCGTTTGACAATAACTACTTTCTGTTATATAATAAAGGCTGAACCAATATTCGAAATAGAGAATAGGGCCATGGTACATAGTAAACACTGCTCATTGAAAACGAGGGAAAACATGTAAGATACATACTTGCTTGTTTGTCACGAGCTCTTCCAGCACGTCGGGCAAGTCCAACTTCTTGCTTCCTCTATATATCTACTTCTCTCTCTCTTTCTCTCTGTACATTATGCGATAAGGAGCTGCCGCGATAACGGAGCCAGGCGATACCTGTGCGTATATAAGTGAACGCGCACGTATATATACGCGTCGATTCGCCGACGGATTGTGCGAACAATGGACGAAAAAATATATATGTTATCTAAAATCTTGCAGCGATGTTAACAAAATTAATCCTGCACCGACGGTCTGTTTGACGACGGGAGATAAAAAGAAACGCGAAACTATATTGATTATTTTTGCAAAAAAAAACTGTACTGTACTTTCTTGAAAAGGATGATTTTATTAAAACAAAAAAAAAGAAATAATGGTATTGTATATTTATATTCTTAATTTTGTTTCGGAATGAAAAAAAAAAAAAAAAACAAGTGCGAAATCGCTGATATAAATAGTTAATTAAATTTATAGGGCTATAATTGACCCTAAATAATAGCTTAAAATAAGCGTTCTTGAGCCATTTGTTTAGATCGACGCAGTTAAGAACTTTATTACCACATAATACACTGACATTGGTTTTCGTTAACATTTAACCTGAATCGGTAAAATAAATAAATATTTAATAGTCCAAAAATAAATATCAATTTGTATAATAAATTATAATTTAAGCTAATACTTTGAGCAATTCAGTACTTATTTATCTACATGTATTATATATTGAAATGTGATTGGCAAATTTAAATTCTTGTTTCGAATTTTTCAAAGTATTATAGTTTTTCCCATTTTGCTTATAAAAATTTATACTAGGACCTTTTTGATTATGTACAAGATGAATAGTTAAATAACTTGAAGCTGAATATTTTATTCAGCGTATATACGCTACAAAATTCATTCTCGCGGGGCTTCAAGCTCTTTCCGCGACGCGAATATAAAGCAAACGTCCAAGAGAGTCAGACACATTCGTCCAAACGGTTATCTACAAATCCCGATCTAAATTCCTACCAGGAACTTTTCTCAATTGAGTCAATTAGCCAATTGCACTAATTAGAGGGAAAGGATGGGAGCGAGAATGCCTCCGATGCTCTCTCTCTCTCTCTCTCTCTCTCTCTCTCTCTCTCTCTCTCTCCCACTCTCTCACTGTCTCTTCTTCTATTCTATTATATATATATATATGCGCGCCCCGTCGTTTCACCCGAGTCCGCTTGTGCATTTAATTTTACGAAATTCCTCGTAAGAGCTTTCTCGCGCGTATAAAAATATCGCGTAAGGTAAGTGCATTGTACCTCTCGGCTCAAATTAGCCGTTTAATATTGCAATTATGTCCTCGGCTTTGTGCTTTATGCTGAATTACAACTCGGACGTTGCGTAATTGCAGAAAAAAAAAATGCTGATTGTTCGATTCGCGAAAACTGTGTGTGAGTGTACAGTGCGCGCTTCGACTGTACGCAATTTTAAAAATCAATTTCCCTGATATACTATTGCAACTTTGCGTTATGTAATTATTAACAAAATACATTGTACAGAATTTATGCTGTAGATTTTAAAACAAGATTCTTCTCAAATTTATTAAAGCAAAGCAATTGAGGTCGCAGAAACAAGATTCTTTTTTTTTTCATCCCATTAACTTTTCTAGAACAGTTGTAAATATTTATTCAAAGGCTTTTTTTTCTTTTCTTAAGATAATAAAATTTGCAGGGTACAAGTAAGTTACGATAATAAAGAAGACAAGAGATATGTGTAATATAGTAAAATTTATTTTCATATTTCATTCAAAAATAAAATTATTTGTAAAAAAAGATTTCTTCGCTCTGTCGGTATACAATATATATAACATATGTATATTTTCGTGTCGTTTCTTTCTGTATATCTGTGAGTTGATGCTCCCATGCGAATACATAATAATACGCGACGCTCGGAAAACTCGGAGATGTTATACATATACACATATATATATATATTCTCGCAACATTTATTTATTTATGCGCACACGCGCAACGCACGTTTCATTGTGTATTAACATAGCAGCGCTCGTATGTCAGTATACGCGTGTTTATGTATGTATGTTCGTGTTTGTTTTCTCTGTGCCGTCTGTGATCTCGCAGAATCGCTAAAAATATATAATAATATATAATTATATACTCTAATGGGGTTTTTTTCTTACTTAAATACTAAATCACATGTTGTTTCATTACTTTCATACTTTTGTGCAGCCGTTTCTGTTGCTCCTTAATATAAAAAAAAATGTACACGCTCATGAAGAACTTGACGTTCTTTTCATTTTTTCGCAAAAAAAAAAAAAAAAAATAACATTGTATTTTCCTCTACGGTTATTACACAATCTTTCGCCGGTCGGTTTAGCCGCAACAATGCATTTGTCGTCTTTTATGTATTTATATTTTATACATATTCTTTTCGTCGTCGGCGACGCTCAACAGCTTGCGTTTCTTTTTTTTCTTTTTTTTATAGAAAAATAACATTAGGGTGTATTACAATATAAGATTTTTCATTGACTTTATACACAGTAGTTTATTTTACAAAAGATCAAGGGATAGGAGAGGGGATACAGATTACATAGAAGCATTTTTACTTTGCACCAAATTTGATTCTCGTATTTTTTTTTAAGAGTCTCGCGAATGCAAAAAAAAAGGGGTATAGAAAAAGGGATTGAACGATTAGCGAATCGGCGCTATGACAGCGGTCGATGGGATCGACCGAGCCGCGTCGATTCTTCGTTTTAAATTTTCTTAAAAAGGCACACTGTGCAGTGAATTGCTTGCCCAGAAAGTCTAATAAAGCACGCATAATAGACTTTCTTCAAAGAAATCAATTATCATTTTATTTTATAAAAAACAGAAAGAATTTTTCTCTCTTTACACTATCTAGGCTCTTTATTTCTCATTGGACTTTGCTCAACATAAGGTCGCCTTTGCTGAGCAAAATTTGAAAGCACGCTGAATGATTATTGTTCTCTATATCGTAAGATTATAAACGCAATAAAAGAACAATCAGTCGCGTAGTAAATTTACGCGTTATTACAAAGTCAAAATGTCGCATTATATTCAGCAGCCCGTTACTTTTTTGTACAATAAAAATCATTTAGCATAGCTATCGCAACAACGACAAGAACCTTTCACGAAGGAGCGAAAATATTTACGTTTTTGTACAAGAAAAGTTAAAAACAGTTACAAGTTCGGAGGCGAGAAAAAAGCATTGGGTGCCCCCGTTATACAAGAAACAATGAAAGGGAGATCAAGGCGATTTTTTAAAATCACAATTATTCTTTTCTCTTTTTAAAAAATCGCAATGGCGCGCCTTTTAACAGACGTTGTTATTATAAAAAAATGATTTTCCTTATATAATAATAAACGTAATTGTTTAGGCAATGTTTTAAAGTCAGAGTGTAGCGTAGTGGGATTCAATTTGAGCGACTTTTTCTCGTCCTTACATCCCATAATCTCAAAATATCTTTTATTGCAATAATAAATATATATATATTTCTTCTTTACTCTTATTATATCTGTTACCATATATTTGGCATTCTCAAAAAAATCACTCAACTGTATCCCAAAAGTTTCTTTCTGTTAAATTGCATTTCGCGCAAATATAATTTTGGCGATTCGAAAAAATACAAAGTCTACAAAGATAGATCTAAAAAATCTTAATTTACTACTATAGCGTCGTTCCAAAAAATCAAAGTATCAAAGACAATTATTGTTCGCAATGATTTTATCCGTAACGAGATTCTGAAAATGAAATTATATCAATTTACCTTCTCGTCGATCATACATGAGACACAGTAGTACAAAAGAATAATACATCGGTTTAGTCATACAAAAAAAGAAAGAAATTGGTAAGCAAATAAAACTGACTGTATTTCTTCTTTACTCGTGTTTGGTCTTTGTATCTTATTTAAATATGCGTATGATAAAAGCATTCCATCAATGAAAAAGAAGTAGATAAAATCGGTAATTCGTGCAAAACGTACAAACTTCAGGACTAGATGTACGGTGCAAGCTTAGAGCGACGAATCGGTTATAAAAAAACAAAGAAGAATAAAATATATATATATATATATAAAAGAACGGAAAAATTTCGAGCGTTGCCGGAGAAGTGACAAATAATAAACCGAGATAGAGAACCGTTTTATACAATTATGAAATAGCGCATACTTAATTAAGAGCACTAGCGCGCATGAAAAATAAAACCCGCCGTGGTTCGCCTCTCGCGCGCGCGTCGGCAATTGCCTTTCGACAATCTAAATACAAAAAAGAAGAACAAAGTTGCGATTGCCGGTGCGCAGCCGAGCGAACCCATGACTCTCTCTCTCTCTCTCTCTCTCTCTCTCACTCGCTCAATATACAATATTTATATAAATATACAATGTACAATGTAAGAAAAGATAAAAGGAGTTCCTCAACGGACGTCGAGAAATTCGAATTTCCCGCGCTCTGTCGCGTTCTCCAAAATGGCGTTTGATGTAACATCGACCTTCCAGCGATCTGTCTCTCTCTCTCTCTCTCTCCCACTTCGCACAACAGTTCAATTACGATACAGTCACGTATTCCACTTATCTCACAAACACAAGGTTCGTCCTTTGATACCTACTCCACCTCTCGAGTATAGAGAGCTCGAGAGGGAGAGAGAAAGAGGGAGAGAGAGAAATATGCGATATCCGCCAAAAAAACACTCGGCCTCCCGCGTCAGCTAAGCTCCGAGTCTTCGTCCAGCAGCGGGTCTTGCACGACGTCGCTCCTTCCTCAGAATATCATGCCGGGCATGTTGAGCTGACAGCCCGAGTGCATGTGATCTATGACCTGCTCCTTGAGCTTGCTCACGTGCTCCTTCAGCCTGTTGACCACGACGCTCAGATCGGTGTTCTCGCCCTTGAGCACCTTGACCTTGTCCTCGAGCCTCGAGATCCTCTCGAGCTTGCGCCTCCTGCACTTGGACGCGGCTACGCGGTTTCTCTGTCTCTTGCGCTCGAGCTTGATCCTCTCCTGGGACTCCATGTCTATGGGCGACATGGGCGGCGAACTCGAGACACTGGGCACCGTCTGGGGCTCGTCCTTGATTTGCATGAGGCCCTGACTGAGCAGGGACTCGGTGCTCTGGACACTGCCGGGCGGCTCGAGATTCGTGTAGGTCGCCCCGTGGATGCTGCCCGGCTCCTGGGAGCTGTCCGAGTGGTGGAGCTCGTTGAGGGCGTCGACGAAGCCCCGGGCGTACTGTTCCTGCTCCTCGGTCACGCTCTTCTCGAAGTAGAGCTGCGTCGTGGGTGTGTTCATGCTGGATATGAGTCCGTCGTGGGGCGTAGCGAGGAGTTTCTCGAACTCGGGCGAGCCGAGCTTGAGTAGGTCGGGCGAGGCCAGGATGGGCGTTAGCGAGCTGCTCAGACTGGCGGGTGGCAGAGGTCCCAGTCTCGGCCTCTTCGATTGCGATCCCTGTCTGCCGTTGAGGTCGAGAGTGAGATTGCTCCGCTTCATGCTTATGAGGGGATTGCCGTTGCCGTTGGCCATCCGGTTGTTGTTGGTGGGCCCGTAGATCGAACCCACCTGATCCTCGTAGAACGTAGGCTCCATCGTCGAGTTGCGCACCATCGGAGACCGGCTCTCTCGTGCTCAACCGCTCGCTAATCGCTGCCAACGAGATTTCCCGGTGCACGCACCACCACTACCACTGCTCTCTGTCCGTGTGTGTTCGCGCGTCTGTGTCTATGTTGATATTACGCACTTGGAGCTCTCGCGTTACATAACACGCGCCTCTACCTTCTGCTCTATTCCTCGTTCGGTCACGTTGTGCGCGGACCTTTACAAGATCGTTTGCGCAGCACTGTTCTTTTATATTATACGTGTCCGCTCTCCGAAGCGCGGCGAACGATTCCTTATCCTCCTCTTACTCGTGCTTTTATCCAACGTGTCACTCGCGCAAACGTTCACGTATATATGTATATATTGCACGCGCGGCTATGCACCAGGTGTGTGTCGATGCGATGACAACAGCCGAGTTGAACAAAATAAAAAAAAACCAACACACAAGTATTAAAGAGCCACGCACACACGTGCGTGTACGATATACAACACCAATTGGAAGAGTATAGCCGCCCCGCGCGAGTATCTCTCGCCTTTATTTTTTTAAAAACTCTCCGTCGTACTGCAGCGACGATGACACGGTATATATACGTGTGTGTATATATATATATATATGTCTACGACATGCGGAACAGTCTCGAAGGAAAGTATGTAGGCTCGCGGGTTCGCACACACACTGACAGCTCGGCTGCTTCTCTGACACTGCTGCTACTGCTGCTGTTGCTACTGTTGTTGCACGATGCGCACCGCGCGGACTCTCCGCAGATTCTGCCTCCGACGGACTAAACCGTACTGCCTTATATCTTGTGACTCACGTAGCTGCTAAATATAGAAGTGGCGTCACGCAGCGGCGGATCGATTGGTCCTCGGTGGCGTCAGTGCGACTCTGCCATTGGCCGTAACAAGTTGGCGCACGCGCACCGCACGTCGAACAAGCGGAGGAGGGAGAGTTTGAAACGGCGGCCCGTGTCGTGTATGCGAGCTCTGTGTGTGCTGCTGCTGCTGCTGCTGCAGCGCCGGCGATGGAACCTAGCCCTGAGCGACTACTGGCACCCACTTGTACGCTGCCTCGCCGAGACTAGTCTCTATCTCTCTCACTCGCTCTGGAGTCTCTCTCTCTCTCTGTGTGTGTGTGTGAGTATATACTCACACAGCCGAGCCGCGGGCATGTTTTAACCCGTGGGTTTTCCCCGTTCGCCTACTGCTGCTGTATGTGTGTGCGCGCGCTCTGTGCAACATAGGCAGGCAGCACACAACGTCGCGTCGCCTCGTCTCGCTCTTATTTTTCTGCTTTCTATCTTGCTTGCTTATGCTTGTTCGCGCGCTATAGTGGCAGAGAGAGAGAGAGAGAGAGAGAGAGAAAGAGAGGTAGATATTGGAGACTTTGGAGAGGGATCTGCAGTGTACACACACACACACTCTCTCTCTCGCAAGCGCGCAACACTCTTTTTTTGTATGTTTTCTTTAATAAATGTGTATAAGGCCGTCTTTCTCGCTGGCTGTTTCTACTGCCGCTCTCTCGCGCTTATTATTTCGCTACTTACCTTTGCAGCTCCTTTATATATATATGTATACTCTGTATAACTCGCGGTTTTCGCGTTTAATTTTTAGGCGTGTGTAGGTGCGCGATTATACCGGGCTCATATACTTGTTTATCGAGCTCGTTATCTCTATTTTTTTCCTCTCTCTCTCTTTCTCTATCCGTTATCTAAACTCCTTTCGCAATGTAGTTTTCTGGGCAATTAATATTATCTAATAACTGTGTTTTTTTTTTCTTTTCGTCGCTGTTCATTCATCCAGGAATTATCTGTTGCAATAATGCGAAGGTGACGCGTGGTGTAGATTTTCATTGAAGGAAAAAGAAAAAATTATGAACTGCATACTGCACGTGTGCGGATACTCGTGTTATATTTTGTACTGCACACACATACACTGCGTCCTCAAAATAAATTTTGGATAAAGTCGGTGTTTCCGAGAAGAAATTAAGTGTATATTGTTGAGGCATGGAAAATTTAATATCCGCTTTTCTAGTTTGGTTAGAATATATACGCTCTACCGGGTACTGGACGCATACTTAATTTACATACCATTTATCTTTTTTTTCTTTATATATATATATATTTTCTTCCGCTCGTCTTGAACTTCGCGTGTATACATATATGCACACGCGCCTGCTCCGTTTCTACGAGTAAATACCTGAATTTATTGTTCGCAGTATTGTGCAAAATAAATTGAAAAAGAAAAATATACAAGCAAAATATTTTTATCCTCGTTGCGCGATAGCATCTCCAATGTATTTAATAGTAAAGTATCCCATATTTAAAGCATATTTCAGTACAGAAAAAACATCTTCCATGCATCTTAATTTTTATTGCAGCTTCAAGCTTCCCCCGCACTCCCCCACTCCCCCCTTTTCTCCTTTTGGCTCCTATCTCTATCCATCTTCTTGGATCTCTCATCTGCTTCGCGTCTCTCTCTCTCTCTCTCTCTTCTTCTCTCCCATTCGTTTTGTCCAATTTTTGTTTCTCATTTGCATTTTATTTCTCGCTCGCTCGCTGCGTCTTTCTAATTCTCCGTTCCTTATTTGCATTTCCTTTCTCTCTCTCTCTCTCTCTCTCTCTCCATCCGTCTTTTTCCAACACACGCGCATAGTCGGCAGTTTTACCGCCTTATACACACCTACATGCTATACATCGCGCGGGTCCAGTTGTGCACGAAGCTCTCAAGTATATAGCTCGCGCGTGGAGTTACTTATACTACTTAAATACGCGCGCGAGCTCTGCGCTTATATGTATATATATATAAAGTGGCTGCAGGCATAATTCGCAGCAGTTGGCGTATAGCTGCGACGGCCAAACACATTATATGTGTGTGTATTGTAGCGAACACTCGAATGTGTAGGAGAGTTTATAGATTAGAACGCTGTGTAGCGAGATAATGACGCTATGCAAACTGACTGTTTCTCTCTCTCTCTCTCACAAGTATTTGCGCGTATACGTACTTTACTTTCTCTCTCTCTCTTCTCTCTGCGGTGAATCGTTCAAGTAGCCTCTTTTCTTGCAGGGGCTTTGATATAAAGAGGGGAAAATTAACTGCGTACGATGTGCAGCGATGTTTTGTTTATGAAATGTCATTTTCTAATCGATAGAAAATATTGATTTGCCTTTGTTCGCGAGCGGTCGCAATTATTTTGTAACCAACTATGTAATAATGTTTATTACTATTTTATGCATATATGTATATACATATATAAAAGTGACTATGTAAGCGTCTCTGTCGTTACTTTTACTTTTATATGCTATGAAAGCAAACGGGAGACTATGCAACCTTGAAAAATTATAAATTGAATTCTGCTGTAATTCTATACGTTTTATGCCCAGATTAATGTTGCGTTTGAAGAAAAAAAAAAGAAAAAAAAGCAGTGTCCGAGTACATTTCATTTGAAAACAAACAAACATCAATGCGATTAAATTCTTTGCTGCTGCAGGAAGATAAATTATAATTGTCGTATCGCGTTAAAATATGTGTCTTATACTGCATATTTTGGCTGTGATATATATTTACTTTTGTATTATACTTTTATATTAATTTAGTTGGATTTTAGTACGCGAAAGTGCGCAAATATTTTTAAATTTAGTTCAAAAAACCTTTTTTCCGTATATACTTAATTATCATTCTCGAAAGCTGCACTGTTTAAAAAGAAAATTTTATTGTTCGCAGAACAAGAGTAAAGTACGCAGAAAAAAAATACAATTATATAAATAATAAATAATGCAGGTTAAGGAGGTAATAAAGCGAATTTAACAGCTTTCTTTTCGTTCGTTTTTAAAAATAGCGCCATAAAAAAATTCTTCTTTTATCAAGCGAGCACATACTTTTATGTCCCCCAGACCCACACATCGGCGTCCGCAAAACAATGTCGAGTCCCAAAAACTCGTCGGGCGCAAAAAAGATAGTAACGAATGCGGCGACCTTGAAAATCTGCAGTCACTATATTGAGAGTCGCATAGACGATATAGAGAGCGCGAGCGAGTGAGAAAGAGAGAGAGAGAGAGAGAGAGAGAGAGAGAGAGAGAGAGAGAAAGAGAGCACGTATCATTTCCTGCGATCTTATCGCAGGAAGGAGCACTTAGCCTCCGGCGCTCAATGTGTATATATATACGCACGTGTGTGTATATATACAGTCGAACAATGTGTCACACCCATATGGCCCCGATCGCGAAAGTGTCCGCGTCCGTGTGCACTTACTATACGACTTGCTTCAGATTCGCTTGACAGATGCAAATCGAGCCATTTTTAAGAGAGAGAGAGAGAGGATGAGTTCTATCCGTGATTTCTTTTTCATCGTGTCCTCGGTTATTGGATTGGATTTATTTTGATTTTGGAGGATTGAAAAATTGGCGTGAATTTCTTTAGCTGGCGCAATAACAATTGATGTTGCGTAATGAGCGAATGATGTGGCTTTGAAAAATTGAAGCTGCGAGTTTTTAATGAATGCAGATTTGGATAAAGGATTCATTGTGAGTTTGAGGGATTGAGCGTGCCAATTTCTTAGGATTATTGCAAATCTTTACGAAACTCTTGAATATTTTCATTCATAATTATTGTAACAGCATATGAATTTCAACACTGTGTTTTAGATGAACTGAAATCCGTAGATATTGCACATGGCATAATAAGATATGTAAGCTATATAACAATCATAGAAAAAGAAATTTTATAAGCTAATTAAAATAGACATTGGAGCTTTAAATTAAAGGGTTTCACGATACAAGTTTACGATGTGTTATGCAAATAGTTGGAGTATCTTTGCATGTAAAAAATCGTAAGGCTGATGAATTTGCGCATAAAAATGTATTGCGCTTTGCTGGTAAAAATGTTCGTGCCCGTTTTAAGTAGAAATCCTTGTACAAAAATTAACCTTAGTTTAGTGGCAATTATTATACCGGTTTCAAGTGCATAATCTCTTTAAGAATTTGCGTTTTTACGAGGAATATTTTAAAATGCTGTGTGTTTTTTGTGCGTTTTTTTCTTTGCATCTAATTGTTAATTTTTTTTA
>UELV01180725.1:0-33696 GCA_900490015.1 Megastigmus stigmatizans
CACACACACACACACACACACACTCACACATACTTTGTTCTGGTAACCATTGAGCTAGAAGTTCTTTTACACCGTAGAATATATATGTTTCAGATTTGTATATAGAGCATGTGTTGAATTAACGCTACAAGCCATCATAGATTATTTGTATATATATACAGAAATAGATTTCTGATAAAATTAGCAAAAGAAATTATGCTGCATGTTAAATAGCGAGCTGTTATAAGTTTGTGAAATTTTATGAAAAATGTAGTTAGTGAATAGAATTACAGCTATTATATTTAAAGCGATCTATATTATACCTATTTAATGTGTAAAAGTGATAATTGAACTACATATGGGTGTAAAAGAAATTGAATGTTCAGTTATAAAATTCTCAATAGCAACTACTGGAATCAATAGTTGTAAAAATTGGAATATAATTTGGTGGTTTTTGAGTACAATTTGATAAAAAAAATAAAACAAACCAGTATAACTTTACTTATTGTACAAAAATGAAACAAATTACTGTACAAGCGAAACTTTGAGAAACATCTGAAGCACATAGCAAACATCCCGCCAGCATGAGGCGGTCTAAATAAAAGCTCTACTTGTCAGCTGTGTACCCCTTTTTAACCCACTAATTAAACAAGACCTAAATGCACAGAATCTCAAAAGTCACGTTCGCTCGGTCCAGAAAGCTTATAATAAAGCTCTCTAATCGATCTCACATATATTTAGTCTTACCTATAGCGAGCAATTCAAAATCCTACATTTTGCAGATTAGCGTTAAACAATAAAAAATAAAAAAATAAAAGTAAACACACACGCGCGCCATCGCACCGCAAGCGCACGAGGTATGCGAGGGATGTACGAACGCGCCTTGACGAGCGATATTGCGCATGCTTATTTTTCAGGCGGATCAAATCTGCTACTCCGTGCTCTGTTTATTCTCGTACGTGGCCACCGGCACCGACCAATCCAAGCAACACCATCATCCCCAGCTACAGCAGCAGCATCAGCAGCAGCAACAGCAGCAGCAGCAACAGCAGCAGCATCAGCAACAACAACATCATCCACAACAGCAGGGCAGTGCAGTGCGTCCGTCGAGCGTTGGCATATCTGGACAGCAGCAGCAGCAACCGCCTCGTCGAGGCTCCCAGGTTGATCCATACCCGAGGCATCACTGACACAGAGGCAGGCACTCTTTACCCTTCGTGCACAATTACGAGGGCTGTGCACCTTACGCTTGTTTACCCTGGGTGTGATTCAAATGGAGAAATGTTATTGTAGACCCCCTCCTTTACTATCCTTGACCCGCATTCCCCCTACTCCAATGCACTCGTTTTGATGTGTACGCGCATTCTTTCTTTTTTTTTTTTCTTTTCTTATTTGTATTGATACGTTCGATTTATACTTGGTTCGTTATTGGGGTATTAATTTTGCGTTTCGATGTGTAGTCGTTGAGTGCGAAATTTGGGATAAAGTGAGTTTCTTGTCACGCATAAGATATATGTTTTGTTCTCAATATTTTGTGCGGGTAATTTGCACAATCTGCCATTGAACAACATCTTGTTCAATTTCGTCTAATATACTTTAGTCACGACAAAATTGAAATATTCCGTTTAAGTGCCATTTAACTTGTTTTCTAAGAGACACGTTTTTTTAGACGATGACTTTACTTTACTTGAACATATTTTATTACTCGCTTTATGCTCATCTCTCCGCATTAAAAGTTACTTTGATTTCATGATTTTTGTAAGTTATCCGTAGACTTGTGGAGTATCGATCGCTAAATTATAATGATACATGATGGCAATTAAAAGATAGACTGTTGTAACTAAGAGAATAATATTATATAAAGATTGATTTAAAATTATACTTATCTCAATTATTATCTATTATCTAGTACTCGGAATTGCATTATAGTAGTTGCGCGCATCATGCACGATGTAAAAAAAATTACCTATAAGCAATGTTACTTTTAAATACAAGGAAAAAAAAAATTATTCTTGAATAAGAACTAGTGAATCAAGAGGCGGGCGAATAATAAATAATCCTTGATTATAATCGTGAGCCATTCATAAATGACAAAATATAAAAAAAAAGGGCAAGATAGAGAAAGAGAAAGTGAAAAAGGTTCTTGCTTCATTCGTTCCGGCATTTTATGTCATAATCTATTAGGCAGTATAAATGTTAATAAATCGCAGTTGTCGCCAAGCGTCCAACTGAATTCACGGTTTTAAAATGAGAGAAAAGCAAAGAAAATGATAAAGATTTGAAAAAAAATTTCATGCGCGCACACGGAAACAATATCATGATACACATGCTTAATAATTATTGCATGCGGAATTTTTCGTTTTCTCCATTGTTGTCATTAACAAGAAAATAACGTAGTGCAAAACATAATTAAGCCAAGACAATACAACTTTGATAGGAGCGATTTTTTGGTAACACTAAAACATATAATAATGTTTTATTCATACGCATAATTCTTTTAGAAAGAAATGCAAATCATCTTTGACGCCGTGAAACGGAGAAAAAAAACAAAATCACGATAAATAAAATTGAGTAAAAAAGAAAATTTGAGACAAAAAAATTTTTGACGCGCACCCCTGCATTTCTGTACTTCGAAAAAGTAATCAACATAAGGCTGGCCGACGAGAAATCGATTCTTCATTAGAAAAACCGAGTTTGCATTTGCGAGGAAATAAACGCGAAATGAGCGGTTGACGAACTATTATTTGTTCATGAGCAGTTTATTATTTAAAAAAATGTCACGTAACGTAATGAAACCTATAGATATAAATTATGGACTTCAGTATTTATTTTGTTATGTACGCATTATGCAGAACTACGCGAAATGACGCGAGTCGTTTCGCTTCAGTGTAAACATTTATTTGTAATGTACCATAAACAAGATTCAGAAATTTTATACTTTTTTTGAATATAGATTATATTATAATTATAGAAAGGCTGCAACGTCATGTATATAGTTAAGAACGATCAGTTTGATAAAAGTGTGGCTAAAAAGATGAAATGAAAAAACCAAAGCAATACCGTTTGACACGATAGCTTTAACACAATGTATGTGATTGTATTTAACATTATTGTTTCCAATATTGGACTCAGCATTTCGAATTGTGTCCTATATTTAAAGTCAGGAAATTTTTTGACATATTTTGACATCTATATCTTTGATTTTAGGAAAGAAAATTATAAAATTGAAAAATTCGTGAAATAATATGATTATTTAATAAGCACTGCTGCAGCAAGTTTGTCTTGGAAGCTAAAAATGTTAACAGTAACACGAGGCTTGGAACAAAAATAAAAATAAAAATTTCGTGATGATATATCCATGTTCATTAGTTGAAAATACCTAAGTATAATTTACTGTAATCAACAGTTATTGGTTCTCTAAAGAATTATATATGTATGTACGAAAATCGTTTAAGTAAAGAATGAAGTCAACCATCGTAATATTAAAACAGTATGAGTATATATTTGTTCAGTAAATTATATTTGGGAAGGTTCGAGTGCTAAGTCCAGCATGATGCATAAGCGTCCATGTATTTGTAAAAAAAATGGAAAAAAGAGAATTAACAAAGCATCCAAAATCACTAGAATGTTTGTAAATATGTATATTTTTAGTAAGGTGCATACACTCGCGTTCCAGACTCTCTTCGTGCGTTGATTGTTCGATTCCTAATGCAAATAAAATTCATATCCCCCTGAATGAGAGACCAAAAATCCTAGTGTGTACAATATATCATTATGCTACCGGGATCGAAAGTCATAGAAAAATAGAAAAATTCAAACTATCTAAATGTGTTGTTTTTTTCGTTCCCTCATTTTCAGTTATACATTTTTAATTATTTTCTTCGAAAATATTTTTATATTAAGTATTCTACATCTATATATAATTAAATTAAATAGTTAAAGAAAAATGGGGTAAAAACATAACATTCCATGAAAAGTAATTTATGTAGTGTGATAAATCAAAGCATTATTAATTTTATTTGAATACATTTTCTATCAATTTATTATTTTATTTGTCTTTAACCCAAGCTGCTCATTTTCTTTATTCTAATCAATTTGTATTTAGGGTATTTGCACCGGTTAAAATTTAGTATTATGAAATCAATAATATTATATTTTTTTAAATAAACTTTACTAACCAGTTTATTCATTCCTGTTAAAAGCCTAAGATGTTTTTGTTTTTTTTATTTCAAAAAGTATGTTTCAAATTGTCTGTAAGCCTTGTTGAAAAGTTTAAGAAATGACCTAAGAAACCGGACTAAAAATGTAATAAAATTTTGCTTTGTATAAAGTAAGAGTTGAATATTATGATAATAAAATACGTTTAGATAAATAAAACACTATTATTTTAGAATTTAATGAAATATTTATATATTTTTTTATAATATTTCAAGAACTGGAACCAACTTTAAGTGTGGATTTATTACTGTGCAGTAAATGGTCAATTTTTAACGTGCCGCGCCAAATACTGAGCCTTTTACGGAGCACTCTTCACGCCATAATATAACCTTGCAATCATAAGCGTGAATAAGCAGTTTGTTTCGATGTAGCTGCTATATTATTTTCTTTTATGAAATGTGTAAATTCCAAAATTTAGTGAGTATTAAGTACCTAAGTGATTCCTTAAGATTTATTAAATAATTAAATACCTAGGTGATTCCTTATAATATTATTTTTGTTTATTTAATATAAATGCTGCGTTTTTACAGAAAACAAAGAAAAGGATGACCGAAAAGAGAAAGCGTATGCTCACAACAGCTGGAACACAGTATTTGGTACGATCCTCAGTACACGGGGCACAGTATTTGGTAAAAAGCACAACAGCTGGGACACAATATCTAGATTTTCGCGTTTTTAAACCCACAGTAAATGGTTCTCGAACACTGTTTTTTACTTTTATTGATATTTAAAGTTTCTTGTTGCCTTTAATTACAATAAAATTTCCAATAAATGAATAAATTCTGATCTATCCTTTCAATGTTTATTTTCTAAGAATATCTTGAAGTGCTCTTAAGGGACACAGTAACTGGTTCAAAAACCCTATATTTGATTAATAAGAAGACTTTAGCAAATATTTCAAAATGTGTATTATAAAAAAAAAAATTATAAAATGTCTTTATCAGCTAACTGGTATCTCCATTAATTTAACGATCTTCACATGAAATCGAGTGGAAATCATAAAAAAATAGATAAACTAGTACTTATAAGAAAAGACTAATAATACTTAATTATCAGTATTTTTTGTATTACAAGTCGTACAAATCCTACCCACAGAAAATATAACGATTTCAAATCTTTTTGATATTCACGTCTTATCAAAATTATTTTTTTATTATGAATCTTGACTTATTACTTTTTACTTTTTTAGCCGTTCTGTTATTAGGAAAACATGCTGTATCGTAAGTATTTGTAGTAATTAATAACTCGATTCATACGATTATCAAAATTATATTGTATTTATTAAACTGCATATAATGTTATATAAATATTCTCACATTATGCATATAATCAAAAATTATGTTTTGTCGTCTAAAGTTACGACGTAACGAACGACATAATTATTAATAAAGAAGTAGACGAGCTTATGCCAACCATTCAGCAAATAGTAAAGCAATTTGGTTTCGATCCAATGAAATTACCATTTATATCTCATAATCAATACATAAGTTTAGTGAGTATACTTTCATATTATATATAATATTAATATTTTAAATTCCGCTTTTTCCGTTCAAAAATCAGCTAGAAAATGTTACTATTGATTTTATTAATGAAATTACAAGAATGTTATATTACTGGCATGACTATCTTCTAAGTCTTTATTTTTCCAGATTAATGTCGAAATGAATCTTACGAATGGTCTACTAAACGGAGCTTCGAAATTACGCAGATGCGGTGACTTTTACGTGACAGTTTTAAATCTAACGACAGTGCAAATATTTTCGCATATTTGCTTCGATGAATTAACGGCAACGTTTGATTTTAGCTATACTTCAGTATTTCATTCCGGCGAAGGCATCATGGAAGCAGGGATAAGTAATGTCACTGCTAAAACAAATTTAATTTACAACATTAAAGATCTCGCTCTTAGTGATCCGGTATTGAAGATTGAGAGCATCGGGTAGGTGTATGAGTTTTTAAAGTTGAATTTGCTACATTAGTGCAATCATACAATCCGTATTGCAACTATATCAAAGAATAAAATTATTTTTATTTCGCTCAATGTGTAAACTACTATTTTGGTACCGATTAGTTTTCGAATCATAAAACCTACAAGATAACATAAATATTAAACATAAACATGTTTTCTTATGGAAAAAAGTCCAGTCTTACTGAATCTGATGAGAAAAATTCCTAATTTCAAACCGGTAATTGGATATGGCGGCTCAAAGTCGTGGAATGTAGTTGCATCCATATATGCAGGATGAATCGACTCCAACGCATTGGCTATATACCATTCGATAGATCGCGAAATTCTAAGAACCACGTATCTTTCTCGTTTTTCGATCTGACAAGTAGTTTCTGAATTATTAATTGTTAAAAGTTTTTTTATAATAGTTACAAGATTGGCTTATATCTATCGAATGGTATATAGCCAATGCGATGGAGTCGATTCATCCTTTATATATATTTAGTCTTTGACACTTGATACATTTTGGTACACTTTGATACATTTTAATACATTTCCAAAAATCAATAATATATGAAATTTACGTATTTTTTTTTTTTCATGTAAGCATACTCGCACTTTTTTTATATACGTTTTAAAACAATTTGATGGATTTATGTACATACCAAAATGTAAAAAAACTTATCAAAATGAATCAAACTGTATCTAAATGTTTTTAAAATCTATAAATTTTTTCGAAATAAATATTATATAAAATGAAATATTAGACTCTATTATTCGCTTCAATTTCATAGAGAGGTAGAATAAATCGATCACTGCGAATTATTCTTAATCTTGTTTAAGCAATTTTTTTATTATTGCGACGTTTCGGGAATTTCCATCATTCCCCTCTGCAAGCTGAGATCTGGTAAAGAAATTAAAACAGTTTCAAAAAGAGACAAAAAATACAAAAAAAAATTAAACTTTAGTGCAAATTAATTTGAAACATGTTTTAATTTGTTTAACAGATCTCAGTAAAACCTGAAGAGCGGAATGATGGAAATTCTTGGAAACGTCGCAATAATAAAAAAATTGCTTAAACAAGAATTCGCAGTGATCGATTTATTCTACCTCTCTACAAAAATTATTCTATGCATAAATGTAAAAATATATTAATATATCAAAATGTACATAGATGTATCGAATCAACGAAAAAATGATTACGAAATGCAATATTTATATATATTTGAATACACTTTGATACACTTTTTTGCACTTTCATACACTTTAAATCATTTAAAAACTACCAGTGGGGTATAAACTCTTTCTATCTAATTAACAAATTCAGTAATACACAATTCTTACAATACTATATTCTTCTATATCGAATAATTTTTTTTTAATTATAGGGACATAGATATTAAGAATATGACTATGTATAACAGTTCCTTCGACACTGCGATAAAACTAGTTTCGCAAGTTGCACTTCCTTTTTTTAAGGAGGAAATTATAAAGATTTCAGAAAAAACTGCTTTAGAAGTAGCACTCAAAACAATAGAATTTGTTAATAAAGAAACACCAAAATGGATCAATGATGCGATTACCATAGTGATGGCAAAGTCATGGAATTTTACGACATACCTGCACGATGAAAAAATGAAGTATTTGCGAGGTTCGAATGTTTGGAATATGATGGAATATTTATACAATGAAAAAATGAAATTTTTGCAAAATACTGGAAAAGGCATGTGGGATACGTTGTATAATTATGCAAGCAGTTATGGAAACGACTATTATTCACCAAAAGAGAGCGTCACACAATTGATGAACTACATAAACAAGGAAAGCAACAATTGGAGAGATTATTTTAACAATTTAGATATTTGGAATTATGAATCATATCTGAACTACGGATCCAATAATAATCAGCAAAGACCGAATACAGCAAACAGGAATCCATATCCGAATACTGGATACAACAATAATCGGCAAGGACCTAGTACCGCAAACAGGAATCCATATCCGAATACTGGATACAACAATAATCGGCAAGGACCGAATACCGCAAATAGGAATCCATATCCGAATACTGGATACAACAATAATTGGCAAAGACCTAATACCGGAAACAGAAATCCATATCCGAATACTGGATACAACAATAATCAACAAGGACCGAATACCGCAAATAGGAATCCATATCCGAATACTGGATACAACAATAATTGGCAAAGACCTAATACCGGAAACAGATATCCATATCCGAATAATGGATACAACAATAATTGGCAAAGACCTAATACCGGAAACAGAAATCCATATCCAAATACTGGATACAACAATAATTGGCAAAGACCTAATACCGGAAACAGAAATCCATATCCGAATACTGGATAAATTAATGATTGCGGTCCTGGAGTACTTACACGTTGAGACTGAATGAAATAATTGCAAAATAAATTTTATCAATACAATAAACGAATTTAATTATAATATTTATACCTATAACACACATATATTTTCGAGTATAATTAAACAAAAAATTAATTTATAATTACAATTCAAATAAATTAATTTCTATACGAATTAATAATAATAAATCGTAAATTATTAAAAGCAGATTGTGTAAGCTCTAGATTAGTAATCTACACATTTTGAACACCAAGCATTAAATTTTGCAATTAATTATGAAAAAATTAGGATTCGCATAAACTTGCTGGTCTTTGGGAAATTAAATTTTAATATCCAAGTTTTTAACTTATTTAAGTAGTGTCACGTATGCGACTTCGACATCCCCACATAACAGTAGTAATTGAATTAAAATCTTGTGCTATGTATCTTATAAAAATAATTTCTAAATACCTTATTGAATTTTGCATTTAACGAAATATATAATGATAAAAATGAACGAAATGTCGTTTGCAGTTTCATATTGTTTACATTCAAATTTCAATATTTTAACATTTTATAATTAAGTAGAGCGAATTTCATTTATTTATTGAAAAAATTGTTAAAATGTAAATAACTTAGCTTAGGCCTTCTATTTAGGTGGTATCTTCCGGATGGTAACACATATACATATATCACGCTAGATCTTACGTAATTCAAGTTTTAAACATTTTTTTAATTATTGAAAACGAAGTGTTCATCAGGTGATTTCTCATGTCAAAACGTAGGTGAAAAATCAGGTCATTTTTAAAGCAGGGATACCTATATGTGTATTAAGAATAATAACGAGAGTAAAAAATGATTTTTTAAGGGGACGTCGGAGTCACTAAAAATTTAAATTTCCCGCCCTTACTACATCGAAATACCCACACGGTTTTTCAAACTTTTCTCTTTAACAAATTAACCAATTGACTTGAAATTTTAGGAGATGATAGAATGATCATAATTGAAGCGCGCTCAGCCCTGAAATTAGCAATAAATTGTGTAAATATAATATTTTTAATTTGAAATATAATTGCAAAATCAGAATCATGCCATCTCTTGGATTGAATTGAAATCAGTAAAAATTTGGTATTTTCTTCTCTAGCTTCTATATTATTTTAGTTTTCGGAAATTTCTGGGCTGAGCGCGTTCTATTTATGATCATTCTATCATCTCTAGAGGTTTCAAGTGAATTGCTTAATTGGTTAAAGAGAAAAGTTTGAAAAACCTAATGTCGGTAAAACAGGCGACTCCGGCATCCTCTTAATAGCATTATTAATACCTACTTAAATCTTTATTTAGTCAATAAAAAATTATTTTAATTAATAAATGAAGCATAATATTTTTTTAGCGAAAAATTATTTAAATCCTAAGTACCTAAAGTCTAAGCGCAGAGTTCTCGAGTAGAGAATTTTAACCAGCACAATAGTATTCTGGACTATACTGAACCTTTTTATAAATAACTATGCGACCTCTAAGTTGAGAAGTTGAGAATTTTAAAGGGATAACAGATTCTTTTTGGATTTAAATAATTATTCACTAAAAAATATATTATGCTTAATAAGAAATCATTTTTCATTTTCGTTATTATGCTTAATATATTTGATAGCACTGCGTGGCGTAAATCCGCACTTAAGTCAGGCCTTGGATAGGCGTGACAGCTAATTTACGCTAGTCAGTGCTATAAAATATTATATACGATACTCGTATCGTAAGTAGTACTTCAAAGCACGGCGTTTAGCTCGCTGCACTCGGGCGCTAATACACATCGTGCCGTAAAGTGCCACTTGCCGCACTTGTATCGTAATATACTAATAGGTATACATTTTACGCAATATATAAATCATCGCACCAACTTCAGAGATGCAATTCTCAATATGGCTACCAGTCACATACAAACAAAAGTCTTCAACAGCCGATCACGGGAGTGTCGCTTCGGTTTATTTATTATTCTGTGCTGAAAGAATGCCAATTGGTATATTATGACTTATGAGCCAAAGAAGTAGAATCAACGAATATTGTAGAATAATGTCTTCATTTTTCATAAATCCAAGTATAGTTTTTGTATTTGTATTAGATATTAGAATCAAAATACTACAATGTCGGTAAGTTACCCGGACCACGGGGCCACCGTCTCCGCGCCTTATTTACTCCGCAGTCCGCAGTTCCGAGTTCCGACTCCCCAGTCCGCGATCCGGTGCGAGTAATTTGTAAGTTCCCGTCTCAGCCCCCGCTACTCTTTCGTTTCGACGTTGCCTGAGAAGCAAGATGGTGAGTTTCGAATTTTGTTTATAAAATCTTCAAAAATCATTGCCATCCTTAATCATTAACTCTATTCATTTATAAATTCTTTTTCTTTTATCCTTTAATATACATTATTTATATTTCAGTCGGCCCATAAAACGTTCATCATCAAGCGCAAGCTTGCGAAGAAGCTGAAACAAAATAGGCCCATTCCGCAGTGGGTTAGGATGCGTACGGGAAACACCATTCGGTAAATACTGATCGTTTTTTTCACTTTATTTTAATATTAACGTAAATTTATTCATACCTGTTAATTACATTCATTATTTTATTCATTTTCAAATAAATTTTTAATGAAAAACTGAACACCTAGGAAATGCATTTGTATACTTATGCTGGGCTTCTTTCAAGGTTATATTCCTAGTCAAAATAACATTTTTGTTATAAGTAAATTTAACATACCCAACATTTGCAACTTATTAGCCAGTCTTGACTCTTACAACTCTAGTAGGAAAGCGAAATTCTTAATAATTAAAAATTTTTATTGTAAATTTGCATATAAGTAACTGGTACATTTTGTCACGAACAGAAGATAAAAAAAGAAAAGTTTACTTTTTAAAAATGTATAATTAGTTCTTATAGTATAATTAGAAAATATATGAACAATGTTTTCTTGTAAATCAATTGTATCAACTTAATAAAATGAAATTTATTACAATAGGAATAAAGCCACAAAGTTTATGAGTTTATTATTGAATAAATTCAGTTAATTATATAGCAAACAACAAAATAATATCACTAAATATGAAAATCTGTTTAAATGTTTTAATATATATATATTTCTTAAATAAACTTATTATTTTCAATTAGATTGAAAACGAATTACCATTGGTTTGGAACTATGTTTAGTAAATATAATAGAATTAAAAAAATTTTTATATTTATATATTAAACAAATTTACGTATACTTTGAAAACAGTATTTAATTTAGAGTTTCATCAATTTTTGTTATTGAATAAAAAATTATATAAATTTGAATTTCAATAAGTTCATCCATATATGATTGTTACATTGATAAATTATATAAATAATTTTACTTATTTGCTTTCAGGTACAATGCTAAGAGGCGTCACTGGAGAAGAACCAAGCTAAAGTTGTAAACATGTATACTATATGTGTTACTATGGGCGAAATAAATTTTCTTTAAAAATTAACTCATTACTTGTTTTTTACTTATATAACTTAAAGCGATAGTGTTATTCCTTGCTTAATTAAATTAAAACTAAATACAAACAATTGAATAACAAGTTTTTTATTGTCTTATAAAATAGTAATTATAAAGAGTGGGGAATTCTGCGCATTCTCATTCCAGACTTCCAATGTTCTAGTAATTCACTGGAAGGTTTAGGAGCTCTTCCGTAATAATCTTTAGGTGGCTCTCCTTCTTCAAGACGAACAAAGTAATGACAAAATGTGTATCTTACTTCACCCACTCTCATTTTAGCATGCCTTCGCATCCCTTTAATTACAAAGGCCTTTGAACAAAAAGATTCAGCTAAAAAACAATAATATTTATAATTCTTACAGTGAAATTAATTAACATTATTTGAATATTTTCTTTTATAATCAGAATTGTAAATGTGATACAATTTTATTAACTAGACGTATCCATTGAATAAATAAAATAAACAAATAAATATATGTATAAGTAAATATCCTTTTAATCAGAAGTTGGAAAAAATATTCACCTCATATATCTAATGTTTGAACAAAAACACTAATTTTAAATAGAAAAGATTAAATAAATAAAATTCAAACTTTCTTAAAAGATTTTTATAAAGCTAGGGTAACTTTTAATGTTTTTAAAAATTCTAAAGTTTATTTTACTTAGTATTTTTAATTCAAAAGTATGTTTGATCATAATTTGTAAATTTTTTTATTGCACAACTAATAATATTACTGCAATAAAATATTTCTAGTAGTAGATTATCATTTTTAAGTAAACTGAAAGATGAAAATAAAAATTTCTTAGACTTTAAATCAGATAATTTAAATGCAGCAATACAAACTTTAAATCATTTTATAAAAGATTGTACTACTTTAGTAGTAGATACTAAAATGATTAAAATTGTATTATGTCAAATTAATGATTGAATATTTTTATAGAAACTCATTTATGTCAATTGCTAACTTGACTAGATTGAAGAATACTAATTTTACTTACCAACCCATAAATTACTTTTAAATTCTACATTATGCTCCTTAACAGCTAATTCTTGAGCTTCTAAAATGGTTTCCTTAACTATCGCAGCTCCCTTCTTTGATACAAAGTTCAATTGCTTTATAGCTTCATCAACAGTCATTCCTCGTACAAACCAAGCTACATACTGCATTTTTTTAGGTGTATACCTTATGTCACATTTTTGATGACATACATACTGGAAAAGAAAAAACAATTTATTTTTTCTATTAAAAAAAAAATAAAATTCCTATGTTACTTACAGCAGGTCTTCTTTCTTCATCAGGACCTTGTAACGGATATTTTTTATTATTATAGGAAAGAAAATGTGTAGGATTATCACCATATCCTTGTTTACTACTTGAAGTATGAATATTTTGTTGAACACATTGATTCTGCAATAAATGTTTCGAGATTCCAAATATACCAGTAATAGATTTACTGTTTAATGTTAGTTGTAAACGAATTGCAAGACTTTGAATCATCATAAGCAGCATTAAAGATACAATATATCAATTTAACTGGTACCTACATATGAATTTGTAAAATATTTTAATAACTTAAAGATATTACACACATGTTTAAATTGAAAAAAAATAAAAATCTCACCTTAATTAAATATACAAATTTGCAAAAGTTAAACTAATAAGGACATATTTTTATAAATTCTTTATTAGTTTAACAATTACCGCCGTGCGAAATTATTTTATCATAACCTGAAACAGTTTTATAAAATGAATGTTGTTTCATTTAAAACGTATTTATACTTTATTATAAAAAAAAATGTTTGGTAGACTAGAATCACAATACATTAATAAACGGACACTAAATAGACTTCGAACATGTAAATTAAATAAACATTCGGTCTTGCTCGTTTTACTCTTGCATTTACCTAGATTATATATATATATATATATACATACACTGCCGCACGCTCTTCAAAATCAGACGTATACCGTATACCTTATACCTATATCTATACAGATGTCTAAACAGAACTGTAGATAATTATGGTAGAATAGCAGACGAAGTGTGTGTGCACTATATCTCCGGAACTCAAAAATGGCATCACTTGTAAATTTTTCTCGACTTTTGAGAATAGGAGCCCGTACTTGTACACCAAAACTTACATCAGAATCTTTAGTAAAACAAGTATCTATAGGCAAGTAAATTTTAATTTTACTTTAAAAATGTTAATACATTTTACAAATAATAAAGGACAAACACGTGAACATAACCTACTTTTGCGGTTTAAAATAATTAAAATGGAAAATTAAAATTATGAATAACATTCAATGAAAATAGTATTTTAATTATCAAGAGTCTATCAATATATAGTCCGGTCAAGCAAATCCTCTATTACCTTCAAAACAATTCCTTCGGTTTACTGAACTCAAAAAATTTCCGAAAAAATTCATCAAAGGAACGTTTATTTTAAAACAATATTACAATAGGTATGGGTTGACGGCATTGTCACGGCCGATTCACACTGGTTTACACTGGCAATTATTTTAAAATAACTAAACTCTATTATTTTACATCTAAAATGAGATTACTTATTGTTAAAAAAATATTTTTTTTTAGTAACTCAAAATTTGTGGGATACACAAATACGAACCTACAGAAAACTGAAAGGTGTTCCTAGAAGTGTCCCATGGATTAATAAGATTTCAGATTATCAAAATGAAGTATTAGATACAAGTGAAGAAGAAGAAAAATTATCTGCAGGTTTGTTTTAAAATACAGATTTTAATCATTTATAATTAAAATTGTACTACACACCACTGATGAATTAAAATTCCATTTTAGAAATATCCAAGGAAATAAATAAACAGATCGCTGAAGACAAAACTGGTCGATTGTTTGCTATTATACATGTTGCTGGAAAACAATATAAAATTACAGAAAGTGACATTATAGTTGTACGTGGATTCTGGCCTCCAAATCCTGGTGATGAAATAAATTTTGAAAAGGTACTTCTAGTTGGAAGTACAGATTTTACACTTGTTGGGAGGCCAATACTTAATAGGGAGTTGGTGTCAGTAAATGCAACTGTTGTAGATAAAACTTTTTCACACACGATTACACATTTTAGATTTAGGAAAAGGAAGCAGTACCGTAGAATACACTGTAAGTATTTTATTAACCATAAATTGAAATTTAATTACTAAAATTAAAATTTTTAATAATATAAATGAGACAATTAAATGAAAATACTTAAGTAATAATTGAAATAATACAAAATTATTACATAAGAGCCCGCATTGAAAATGCCCCATTAAAATCGATTATTTTGGAACACAATTGTGTATTATTATATCAATTCTAATGTGGTTTATTATCAGTTTCATATAAGAATATATTATGACTGATTAATAAATAATCATGTTCCAGAATAATCGGCTTTGCAGGAGGCTCTTCTATCAGGGCATATGATTGTCATGTAACCTTTGAATTTTGGTAATGTTCGAATTTTTTTTCTCCAAATAACTTTTTATATGATTGGTCAATAATTAAAATAGAACACTGAATTTATAGATGAATAAATTTTTAATTTTTCTCTTACAGTAACGAAAAATATACATATATTTGTTTTCTTTTTTAGTCTACAGAATACAACATACTATGGTAAGGATTAATTCAATTATCTTAAGTGGAAAAGTTGACCAGAAGTTAGAAGTTGAAGGACTTGACAGAGTATATTAAAAGAATTTAAAAAGTAGGATTAATGTGCGGAGGGGCTTTCTACTATGAAGTAATAATTTATAATTAATTACATTGTAATAAAAGTAAGCAACACGCAGTGTGAAAAACATTTATTCACAAAGAATGTGTAAATAAAAGAATTTTTGTGTAAGATAATTATATTATGACCAAACTTTAAGTTTCTTCCTATATCTTATAAAACTTAAAAAAGATTTTTAAAGTTGAAAGACAATCCATATATATAAAAATTTATATCATGTATTGTTAGATTAATCTTTTAACTTATATAATATAATCTCTATTATATTTTAAGTCAACATTTTCTTAAAAAAAAAAAAGCCCATATTATATATAAATGCATATCGTATAATTATAAAAACAATTATTATTACAACATAATATTATCATTTTCTTTCTTATTGCATTTATAACTAATTTGAAATAAACGTTTCAATCTATAATTTTTAACAGTCTAAGCCAAGAGATCTAACAAAAAATGCTTTGGTAATGTAAAAGCTAATTATCATGCTTTTACATCTAGCCTGCTGCCATATAACATTAATAAATATATTTAATTTTTTTTTTTTATAACATATGACTGGTAGTCATGAAAATCATCTTTTGCACTATTATATGCATGCAGCTGAAATAATTTTCGATATGCATATTAGTGCATACTTACTCTTGAATATATGAATAGATAAATCTATAAAAAAATCTCTATATATACATAAACCTTTTATCATTAAAGACACAATATTTGCCTTATGTCTGAATATACACAATTATATAAAAATAAGGCACAACCTTTAAATTGAGCTTATTGTCATCAAAAATGTTCTGGGGTCATTACTTATTTCTTTTGATCACGATTGTTTTCACTTTCAATTGGAACTAATTGAAAAGTATTGCCTACTTTTATAGCTTTAAAAGTATCACCTGGAGAAATTTTTTTAGCCGGAATTTGCGTCAGAATTGCTATATTTGATTTGTGTGTGATACTTGATGTTTGTACCACTGGATTGATATTCGATAATTTTATCCTTATGTCTTGCTTTGAAACAGGCACTAATTTCTTCATATCGAAATTGGACAGTTTTACGAATTTAGGTGCACTGTGTTGTTGTATCGTAAACGGCGCGATTTTCAGTTCTAAAGGTACATTTATTCGTACTGTACGAATTGGTGTAACAAATCTGTGTGATTCATTGACTAGATTTTCTTTACTAACTACTGGAAGAACCATTGGTGTGTTTATCGTTGAATTAGACTGCTCATTTGACGTTGACACACTATCTTTTGACTCTACATTTGTCAAATTCACATCTTCTTTCAAAGGGGTAATACAAGATTCTGAATTATGCCTTGGGAAGAGTTTAGTGCAGACTTTTGGCTTATGTTCGCTGGACTTCATTCGCTTTAATTCCATTTCCACTACTTGCAAAATTGAATCATCTAAACGATCCGAGGTACGAGTTTTGGAGGAGCTTAAACATGGTGAGCTTTTAGTTCGTTCAAGCTTGTTATCTGTAATTAAATTTTATAATTAAAAGGTACGAAATGATTGTAACTATATATTTTAATTTCAATACATTTTTGAAAATATTTTTTGATAGAAAAATAAAAATTGAATTTTTTTTTAATCAAAGTATGAGAGTCTAAAGAAATTATTAAAAGATAAAATAAAAGAAATTATACAAATTTATCATTAAATTTTTCAATCAAATTATAATTATTTTTTGTGTCTACCATAACAATTTCATATTATTATATTTTATTGTATTTAAATAAGCTTAAAAAGCTCTTACCTGAATCAAAGAGTTTTCTTTTTCTTGGTTCACGTTTACTTCCAATCGGAGTGCTTGTGTATAATCTTGAAATTCTATTTAAAGCACGAAAATTTAAAGTATCAGAGGCCTTCTTACTTGGGGTCGTCATACCTACTAATGACTGACCTTCATTTTCAGTGGATGGAGTTTCTATTTACAAGTAAAATTATCAGTGAAATAGTAATTAGAATTACGATATCGATAAATTAATAAAAAACTTACGGGCATCAAAATTAAGGCAATCAACGCTGGGTCCTGTATATCTAAAAATAGGCTTCCTAATAACACAATTATATACATCAACCTTCTCTATCAAACCAATAGCTGATAAGACATTGGCAATATCATATAATCTTCTCACTTTCGTTTTATATCGTGATTGAGCAGTACTATTTTTTATATCTAAATTATCCTGTTCATTAATTAAAACTTTTGCTGCTATATCCAAGTTTATAACTCCATTCTAAAAAATATTATTTAATAGTTTGTAATAACTTCAGTACATTTTAAATGATACTATTCAGGAGTAATTTATATTATATTATAAAGTATTTAATAAATTATTATTCAAAAATTCTGTACAAATCTGAGATTACAATTAGTCCTTATTTTTGGAATAATTACCTTTAAGGAAACAAGAAAAAGCATAACAAATTTTCGGCACATAACACCTAAGCTTTTGTCTTCTTTGATGGAACCATCAGGAAAACAATAATCAACAACTGGACTTTGGGGAACCATTAATGTTGATGAAGAACTAGTACAAGAATGACATGAATCTTCGATGTATGCTCTATTAATTTTTTGTATTTCTTGAATTTGTTTCTCTAAACCAAGTTCAATTGCTGACATTTTTAGTTTAGCAAGTGTCATTGGCAAACGTGATTGTCCATGCCAATAATATTGATTTTTACCAGCTTTAGAAGCCATTTCTAAGCTTTCTAAAACATTTATGATATCATAAATTCTTCGTTTTTCAGTGCCAAGAGCTTGAGCAGTTGTATTAAGAGAAATTTCTTTTGGAGCATTTTCTTGAATTGTTAAAGGAAATAAATTTAAAAATCTGAAAAAATTGAATTAATCATTATATGTTGTAAACATATTTGGTATTATTTGATGCTAAAATTGTAGATGTATTTTATAACTAATTCATAAAGTGTAGTTTTTTAATTTAGTATAAGATTTTAATAATTGATAGCTACTTGAAGATTTATATAATTAAAATTTTAAGTAATATCTTTTTTAAGAATATATAAAGTAAGATTCTATTTACTTATTGCACAAAAGACTTAGAGACTTCTCCTTTCGTGGTAAAAGTTTCAAGCAATTGGAAGTCTGTGTAGCCGATACTTGTACTTGATTGTTGGAGCTTGAACATCCTTCACAGGGTTTCTCTGTAGCACTTTTCAAACTGGATGCCAAAGTTGTAAGTAATCGCAGATTTGCAGTCGGTGAATCTGGATTGGAATTACCCAATTCACCAAGGATTCTACGTTCTGGAGTTGATCTGGATTCATTTTGTCCTGACATATCTGAATCTATTACCAATTAAACATGTTGAACATAATTTAGCCTTTTCTATATTATTTTAAATAATTTGAAGTTGGGAATTTTGAAGAGTAGGTATAAAAAACTATTTGAAGCTCATGTATAAAGATAAGAGAAGCGAGAATAAGATATACAGTATCTAAGAATTTCTGAAAACTCTCCTATATAAGAAATGCAGATTTAAGAGCCTATATCGGGTAGAATTTCTAATAAATTACTCGAAACACCTACCCTCATCCATAAAAGTACCTAAAACGCGAACACAATCCTCAGTACTTCTCGTTCCGATTCATAACTTGGAGGATTCCGACATATTCGTTCACCTTTTTTCCAACACTCGTACTTATTTGCCTGTGCCCTGTATAGGCACAGTCTTGTAAAAAGCCACGCGCGCTCGCGCCTACGTTGAATGGTGTCTTTCCTTTCCTCGTTGCTTTTCTTGCTCAGCTCCTATCGGCGAGGTGATATTACACCGCGTGAATATGAGATTTTTTACTGTGAGTGTAGAAAACCAGAATGAACGTAAAAAATGTCGAATATTATGGTGAGCTAGAGTGGTAAATGGATAACTGTTTATATATATTCAATATTAAGTTAAATATTAATAATTTATTTATTTAATTTTATAAGTAATCTTGTCCCATTATAAAATTGTCGGACACTTTAATTCAGAAAATTATTGTAAGTTAGTTTAAGTAAAAAAACAAGTACAACCTTTTTATATCGTATTTTTTAAGAAATTTATTTAGAAAATATTACATCTATATTTAGAAAAATCGTGTTTCAACCAATTGATTATTGCAATTTGGAAGACTACATTAATTAGACCAATTTGGGAAAATTAAGACTTATTACTTTAATTTCTAGAAACTTGTCGTTATTTATTTAGAAATTCTAATACCTACATTTCTAGGAATGATTATGGACTTTAAATACTTACCTATTTATTTCGGAACGACAGATAGAATTAATTTAAAAACTCAATTGTAATTTGTAGGTACTTAAATGGTTTTAAAACAATATGACAATTCATAAAGATTTTTTTAATATTATTTTGAATATATTTTATTATAATTGTAACACAAAATACAAATTTAAATATATAGGTATGGTATTTTCGAATTATATAAGTTTATACTTTTTGCAAATAATACATTAAGTATACTTAAATCGCCGATGTAAAATACATCGTCAGTATTAACGTGCGCGCGAGTCACCGGCGCCAAAATATACTACACTGAGTTCTCAGGAAAGGTTAGCATAATAATAGGTACGCCATCTTTAAATACCCCAAGATGGCGGGTGGCGACGCACAACAATGATGAAATTGGTCACGTATATAAGTAGTATTGTTTCGGGCTTTTGAAACATTCCACGCTAATTTTCAAAAGCGTCCCTAGATTTACTTTTTAATCCATATTTTACGAAATACCTATTCAATTTCAATAAGGTGAGAGGCGACAAAGTTTATTGAGTGTGTGTGTGTACGTAATATGAACCGGTTTGATGATCCAAATTTTTTAAGAGGAAGAAAACCATTTACAGGAATGAACGGTAAGTAAACAAATTAAATGCAGTACTTTTTTTCCATTAAAATTACTGTTTAAATTGTTTCTTATAAATTCGGAATATTTATTATAAGTATGTACTTTTTTATTTGAACATGCACTTAATTCTTCTAATATTAAGGTTATGTTTTATTTACATTAATTTATTTATTTTTACTATTAATGCATACGTTTATGCTTACTTACTTATAAAATTAACAGAGCAATCAGTTTATAATAACCAGTTTAAGAAAGAATTATTTTGAAGAAATAAATATAGTGCAAAAATTTTTTATAATAAAAAGTTGTTTATACTACTCTAACCTCAAAATAATAACTTTAATATTCAATGATGAAATATTTTGCTCGTTCTCCATTTTTATGATTTAAAATAGGTATATTTTGTCTATCATTTGAGGAATATTGGAACGTAGTAGATAGTAAATGAAAACTACATTGTTTCAGTGACAGAAAAATTATATTTATATTAAAAATTTATATTATATATAGTGCAAAATTTTTTTCGTTACTGTTTCCATTTATCATCTACTCCATTCTAATGGTCCTTAAATTATTGACAAAAAATATCTATTTTAAATAACTTCAATATGATCATGCAGTTTTCGTATAAAATATGGTTCGAAACTGGTGCGGAAGTTGATTAGTTAGTTCATGTGACTTTTCTCACTTGTTTCGCTCACGTGAAAAACGTCACATGAGCTAAAAATTATCTTCAGCACCCATGTCCAAATGTACCATTTTTTTTTATATTCTTAAAATATTCCTTTTTTACTAAATATTTTTTTACTTTAAAGGAGCACCGGAAACTGATGACCAACAACGTATGCGATTCCAAGTTGAGTTGGAATTTGTGCAATGTCTAGCCAATCCAAATTATTTAAATTGTAAGTTAGCACAATCTATTAATGTGAAAATAAGGAGAGTCGAATTTGTAATATAATTAGATATTGCAATTTAGAATTTGATAAAATATATTAATTTCTATTAGTACAGGAACCATCTGTAAAATAAAATTATTAAATTTAAAATTTTCTTCCAAATAAATATTTCCAACTCTATTCAACTTATGTTATAATTGAAAAAGGCTTAATTAAAAATTTTTGTTTGCAGTTTTAGCTCAACGTGGTTATTTTAAAGACTCTACCTTTATTAACTACTTAAAGTATTTACTGTATTGGAAGGAACCGGAGTATGCAAAATACTTGAAGTATCCAATGTGTTTATATTTTCTTGATCTTCTGCAATATGAACACTTTAGACGGGAAGTTGTTAATTCTCAGTGTACTAAGTTTATTGATGATCAGCAAATTCTTTTATGGCAACATTATACAAGACGACGCACCAGACTGCTCCAAAGTGCCGCTGAACAAGTACAACATAATCCTCAACAAAACAACGGGATCGCTCAGCCAAAAGTGCTTTGAGAGTTTAATTAAGAGATAGGAGTATGGAACTTAAGGAATGTGATTTTGTTTATTTGGTATAGTGGATTGAAATAACAATCACGATCAAGAATAATTTAAGATTGAAATTACTTTGTTCCTAAGAATCAATGATTGATAATGGTCATTAGGTTCTTCTGTGATAATGAATTAATAAAACAGTTTTTATATTTATTAAACATTAAAGAATTTTTTTTATTGCATCAACATAAGAAATACAACTTACTGTCATGTAAATTAAAACAATTTTATTATAAGAATCATATCTTAACTTTTGATAACAATTTTTCATTAGATTCTAATGTTATTTTTTTTATATTTACTAAAATAAACAGTTTTGTGAACTTATCGATATAATTAATAAAATTTATTGTATTAACATTTGTTATTTTATGAATTTATAAAATACGAAGAAAGTAAAATTGTAGAGTATACTTATTAATAATTATTAATTAAAAAAATTTTATTTTCAGTTCATAATTTTATTAAAAAACTTCATATGGAAAAGTTTTTATTAAATTGTATTGTAGCTTATTTCGGAAATTTAAACATTCTTAAAATCCTAGAAGTAAAATAAAAATATATTTCAATTAATATTATTTTCGAAAGTATTTTTATATCTATTTATAAATAATTTTATATAAAAGTAGATAATTAATGACCTTATAAAATATATTTATCGGAACAAAAATCTATTATATTACATTTTTTTACTCAAGCTACACGCACTTTGGTTTCTCAGCCGCATTACTTACATGAATATATTTACAAAGAGAAGTCTTTATATTGTAAGAAAATTATTAATTACACAGCACACAGTTGGAATTGTTCTGCTTAAATTTCTTTAGTACTATCTTATAGGACATTCAGTCAATAATACTGGAAATTCATTCCGAATGCTTGTTATCTGTAAAATTAACAATTATACCATTGCCAGCATCGACCCAATCTTCAGAAAATAGTTTCTCACGCAAAACTTCTGGATTCTTCGAGCGCTGTGCAGGTTCATTTTCGATGTTGCACTTCGTATTTCCTCTACGTCCTAAATTTTTCGCTTCTTTACCGCTATCCGGTAGAACAATGCGTAAAGTTTCGGGGAAGATTAAGCTTAGTAAGCCTGTGCATATGCATAAGAAACCAATAAGAAAACGTGGAAGACCCTGTAATATTTATCTTTATTAATACCAGAACATAATTTATCGAATTAGATAATTTAATCATTTTTCTAATGGTTTCACTCACGTCTAGGTGTTTATTTAATATTAGAATATAAGGTGTTAGTAGGGCTCCAATCATTTCTGCTCCAATGCATAATCCAACTCCAGTTCCGCGTGAAATCGTTGGAAAAAGTTCGATTACCACAAGTCGAAGGGTAAAAAAGGTTCCAATATTGGCAATTTTTCCGAATGAGACGACTGCCGTTTTAACGCTATCTAAAATGAAAAAAAACGGAAAAATAACATTGTTTTCTCTGTGAAAATTCGTAACGGATTTACTTGCGGGCCATGACAATGTCATTACACCTTTCCATCTTCATCGTCCATTTAAAAATTTGGCTATGCTTTATACATGGAATTTCAAATTAAATCTTTCAATGGCATATACATAGAATTCACTCGAAAAACCACGGAATAGAATGAAGTATAGAAAATATGAATGAACCAATCGTACTCGCACGAATAGAGCCACGGCCTTAGAACAAAGAAAAGAATATACTTATACGGAGGATATCGAGCTTACCGATCAAATCACCAACGAGCGGCCGCATATCGACGAAGGCAAAAACGGCGAACGTGACTAAGGCCAGGCCGGTGGCTAATTGGGTAGCGCATAGAGTGACGCGACGGCCGCAGCTCGACGAGACCAATAGGTAGACGATCACGAAAGTGCCGAGCTCCATGCCAGCGGCTATCACCAGGGATATGTGACGCTCGACGTTCGGCCTGTGGGTCAGACTCACGATCGAGTGGAAGACCATCGACGATGTGAACCTGGAGAGAATAGTTTGTTTTGTTGGCCTCTTTGCTACAGCTTCGCGTGTTAATTTAGACTTTTCATATGCATACACATACATTTCTGATTATAAATGAACGTACAGGTAGCGTGTAACAGATAGAGTTGTTGCGAATTATTGAACGATCAAAATTTATTTTCATATTTAGCAAATTAATCTTTTAACTATAATATAAAATATATTGACATTTATAAAGTTTAGCCGACTAATATACAGGTACCGGTAAAAGAACCATAATTTATAAAATTCGTTATCTCTGTGCCGTGCATATCAATGAACAATTAGTCAAACATGAAGCAAACGCCTGTAAATTAACGTGTTACGTCGTAATGATAAATTAATGTGTATGATATTTTACACTATGTATTGAATTAAAGAAAGTTAAAAATTATATTTTCATGATAGTAAGGCGATGAGACATGTCTTATTTTAATAATTTTTAACGTGTTATTAACGGAATATCTATATTAATTGACTTGATTTCAATTGCAATTCACTTTAATATAAAACAGCACACATATCCATCAGTTTTCATACTTTCGTTATACATTCCAATAATGTATATATACTCACCATAGGCACATCAAAATGATACAAGTGCTGCCAATGTATTTGGATTCGAAAAAGTCGAAGAAATCCCGTCTAGCGTTCAGATCGTTGATCTCATTGGCGGAAAACACCTCCTTCGACACCAAAAGATAGGATGGACCACAGCTGTCTTCCTCCTCTTTATCGTTCAAAGAGCTATTTTCATCTTCAACGACCAAAAGTGATGCCTTGGCGATTTCTTCGATGTCCAATGACGAGGGCAAATTGCTCTTCTTCTCCGCCTCTACACTCGTACTTTGCTCCACATTATTCATCTCTGTACCGCCGTCTAAAATAACGATTCCACACACACACACATATATATATACGTACAGTAGAATACACGGTATTACGCACTGGCGCATCGTTTTCACTGTGTCGAAAGATAGATGTGGCTATAATAAACGCGCAAAAGGAAAGACTCGAGGCGAGCGTAAAGTTTTTTTTACAGCCTAATAAGCTAACATAGTCGCGGAATTAGCGGCCGCAGAGGAAGGTATAAGACCACAAGATTTCCATATAGGCCGCGGTGTATACAATCGTAAAGCCACTGTATGGGAATGCATCAATAAAAAAAAAAAAAAAAATTGCTTACTTCGAGTAGCGCTCGGCTGCTGCAAAAGATTCTCCGACTCCTCCGGCGGCGATTTCTCAACGTCTCCGCCGCCGGTGGACTTGGGCATCGGGTCTGTCTGCCTCGTCGGCTTCCTCCTCGGCTTCTGCGGCTTCTCGCTGCACGGCTCGACGCTCACCTCCTGTCCTTTCTCGGGATCCTCCTCGTTGTTCCTCTCGCTCGGTCCGCTGAAGCACTGCAGCCTATTGAAATTCGCGATCTTTTCGAACAGTATCTCGGCCTCGGTCGTCTTACCCTTGGCCAGAAGCCATCGCGGCGATTCCGGTATCATCCTGAAAAATATCATTGGACGCTTGTATAAATGATCTGCGAGATCCCAGGGCAATAGTCGTATAACGAGAAAGGGCAGTTTAATATAGTATATCGGTCACCATATGTATAGAACCGTGACCGCGGTTGGTACGGATACGACGAGCTGTAAGATTCTCCAATCCATAATGGAATAGTCGAGACCGGAGAGTATGGACAAACCGAGCGATCGCATCGACAGTACTATCAGGGCTACGAGTGTACGGAATCTCGTGGGGAAGAGTTCCATGCACAGTATGTAGGTGCAGCTCTCGAGGCCCTGGACGAAAAAGCCCTGCAGTCCGCGGAAGGCCAAAAACCATTGGTAATCCTAAAAATTCAATGTTTATATATATATATCCTTATTTTACAGTCGCTATAATTGTATACATGAATACTTTCAGCAATGCCCACTTATCGTTATACTTCGTTATATAAATTAGTCGATATTAATTAAAGTTCAATTTAGTAGAGAAAGAAATGAATCAGGTTTTTTTTTATCGCCGGTAAACATGTGGTTAGGCAACATATCGCACTCATTACATTTTCTTCCTTAAATGTTCGGATCAAGCCTAAAGAGTATAATGTCTCCATTTATTCATCTAGGATACATATAGTTTTACAGTCTCGAGAGAAACATCATTCAATCTAGCACAATCGTCGGTGCGTTCTTTTTCTTTTACGAAAACGAAATCTTTACGGTCGTACCTATACTTAATGAATTATTTAATTCGAAAATTGTTTCTTGTAAATTTTTTCGAGTGCACGCGAAAAAGATATATATAGTGTCTCGAAAACTGGTAAACTTTTATCGTATAATTCAATTTCCGTTGAAACTTTCATCGTTAATTTCATTTTAGGTATATCTAGTTTCAATTTCTAAATTTCATGATGCATTTACTATTCATAAGCAATGCAATATTGAAATATTTTCGATTGTGATTCCAAGGCCCTACGCACGAAAAAAAGGAACAAATATAAGTAACAGACAAGATTAGCATTGGTTAGTTTGTTCTTCATATCTATAAATATACTATAGAAAATCTTATGTGTTATATTTGTTCCTTTTTTTTTGTTTGTAGGGCCTAATACTCCATTCTCGTGTATCATATATATATATATGCTATATACAAACGTCCCATCGCGTACATAATGTATTCACGTATGTACACACGAGCGCACCATTACCTATACATCTTTCAATACCTCCAAAAAATTGTCATCTTTAATAAAAATTCTAAAGAAAAATAGTCATTGTACTGCAGCCAATAAAACTGCATATATACAAATCCATCAAAATAATAAAAAAAAACAACTATATAGCTCCGACGCAAAACCAAACAATATATATTCCCATTGTTCCGCGCGTCAATGCGCACAAAGGATGAGTGCACATCTCCCGAAACCGCCGCATCATTCAAATGCAAACATTTTCCACCTCTCAAAACCGCAGGCCCTTTCCACACCTACACACCTATTACACCTACATCGTCAGACAGGCATATTAGTCAGGAAAGGGGCTGGTACACGTCACCTGCACAACATTGAGGGCGACAGCCATGGTTCCCTGGGCATAGAGGCAGATCGCCAATACGGGCAGTCTACCGATGCGATCGGCCAGGATCCCGGTGACGAGGCCGCCGATCAACAGTCCCCCGAAGTAGACGTCCGTGCCGAGCTTCAATAGACCCTCCCTTTCGCAGATCAGCTGCCACTCCATAGAGACGCTGCGCTCGGCCCTGTTTACCGGCTCGAATACGTATCGGCCCTGGCAGCCGCCTTCCACGCAGCCGTACGTGCGATTGTGCACGACCACTTGTGGGCTGCTGCCGCTGCTGTTCTCCTGCAGGTATACGAGACAATGTACACACGTATATAGATATGCGTCGTCGCGTTAGAGATGTTTGTTTGTTTTTCTCATGGGGAGAAAGCTGTATATGTCGTATTTATGGGTGCACGATATAGACTGCACATCCGAGTGTGCGGTGAATCACTGTTTTCGAGGAATGTGCTTATCGGGATTTGAGAAAAGGCGCATTTCTTTTTTCATTGGACTGTTAATTTCTCGATGGGCTGCTGACCGACATAATATTAGTTTTTCAAGCATCGCTTGACTAATTGATTTATTCTAATTGTTGGATTAAGGACTTATACTTGTTAATGTTCATATACGTGTTTTAATTGTTCATCAATAATTGTTAATGTTTATCCTATGGCATTGTAAAAAAAATATTTGTACACATATTCAAAAAACGTGTAAGAATGAATTCTATTTGATAATCAAGCTGTCGCTTCAAAATTCTTTTAGACCAATGCACGGAAAACACGGAGACTCCTAGAATTTTAAAAGCCAAATTTGAAAAATCCACTGAATTGGAAGTCTAGTCACATTTACTGCGGAGGAATTTCACTTCGTGTTTCCTAGTTCTCCAGGCACTTGGAATTCTAACTACGTATATAGCTATTGGCAGCGAGCTACGCTGCGATTGAAAGTATAAGTACATTTTCGGAATGGAAATTCTTTTTTTCTTTTGTTCACGTGAGAAATGGAACGATCGATCGAGTATTTATAATCATTTATTCTATTATTAGAGAAATTCAAAATACGTATTTTAATGTATTAAAAAGTTGACGAGTTGAAGGCAAGGAAAAAAATCATCAAGGTTAATTCTGCTTATTCCTAAATAAGCGCTGATTAAGCAATGTTTGATTTATCATTCTAGAAAAATGTGCACATTCTAAGTATACAGAAGTGCAAATATAAAGAACTAATTAGCAACGTTTTCGCTAAGGCATAACTTGACCGTAAAATCGTAATATATTTCATTCCGATTTCAGTAAACGTTTGCAAATCAACAAATAATAAATATTTGTATTTTGCATACTAACATGTTATGTGGCTATATATCTAAATGCATCGTATTTTTTAATCAACTGTGAAATAAATACATACTTGGATTGTTTGGGCTATATGGAATACTAGTAATCACATTCGAATAATACTTTTTACTTACTAGAGTGATTTTTACTCGAAAAACTGAAAATGCATTACCTTTTTAATTTTCGTTATTTTAAGTATATTTATAGACTTCGCATAAATGCAGTATTATCAGAATACAGTGATGTCATCAGAATTCTTCAAAAGGTTGGGTGAAATTGTTGGTTTTTTTCTTCCTCAATAAAAAAAAATCGATATTAGTGGAGTGAATGTCTATTAAAATTATTGAACTGCGGGTATTTGAAAAACTATCCATTTAGCTCATTTCTACAACATTAATAACTCCACTTGTATATAAACTATACCTAGCTTTTAACTGTAAAATAAATTTTCTTTATATTTACTGTAATATATAGTAGAATATACCTTCATCAAAAATTTGTACAAGAACAATCTTTAAAAGTGAACATTTTCCAACATATCGTGGTTTAAATGTTTTTTTTTTTATATAAATTCTCCGCACTATAAATCGGTTTCTTTTTAACAAAAGAAAACAATGTTCTCCAAATTGGAAAGAATTCTGATGAAACAAAACTGTTTAAGCGGTTAAGACCGAGGATGTAAAATTATTTAATTCTATTGTTTTAGCTTTTTTATCACTTATAAGTATTGGGTTTGTGACAACTTTTGGATTACGCAAGAAAATGAACAACTTATTTTCAACTCATCTGTATATTTATTCTATGAAGTTTTGAAAAAATTGTATAAAACTCCAAAAAATTAACTGAAAATTTTAAGTGGGTCCTACAAGACCGCGCATCCGACACTAGCGGGTTAAAAAATGTAAGCTTCAAACTTTTTACCCAACTGCGCATCAAAACTGGTGCTATTCTATCTTTTTATTTTACATTGAAATTTTTATTATTATTATAAATAAACTTCTTGCAAAGTCTACATTATCTGTTATAAGAACGGAACAAAACGTTTTTTTTAATATAGGTATAGCATTAAAAGAATGTCTTTCCCTAAATTTGAATAAGTACAGCAAAGTTACTATTATTTTAAAATGATAGAATTCATTATGTAATAAAGTTAAGATGATGCTACGTTTTATCAGGAAATATTTCACATTTACAAATAATATACAGTGACTCTTTACACATTTCCATACCCTGGTAGAAATTTATCTATTTTTATTGAGGTGGCCGCTTATTCTTCGAGGGCCCCGCTAAATAAGCTAAGCGCCCCGATAATACTAGATAATTTCCTACCAGGGTATACTTAACGCTTAATCATTCTATGTAAAAGAAAATATGTTAATCGCTAATATTTTAAAGAGCAAGTAAAAGCACTCCGCAAGTGTTCTCGCGTACTCAGGAAAACCCCAGCCGCGATGCTAAACCGCCGCGTGCGCCGAAAGCGTTTGCTTCTCCGATACCTATATAAGTATACATCTCCGCAAGAGCGCGTATAATAGCATTATAGCGCAATACATTAATTTCTATATTAAAAAGTTAAGAGATCGAGTGCACAATACCTCGCAGTAAAACTTGGGTGTGTATCTGTAAAAGATTTGGATCACATGGCTCATAGCGACCACGATGAAATTCACCGACAGCAGCATCAGCGTGATGACCTGGTAGCTACCCACTTTTATTCCTTCCGCGTTCATTTTCGCGAGTATCCTTACGATCGCTCGATTATAGAAAAAAAGAAAAAAAAGGTAGAGCTGCAGCGCGCTTCGAAAGGCGCTTTATTTACCAGCACCGCGACCACGACTATCGTGACGAACTCTGTTGACATCCACACAGTGCAACGCGACTCCCGTCCAAACGACCATTAGAACCATTTGAGATGCCGATATATCTATATATTCCGTCGCAAGCGATACGAAATAGAAACTGATGTACTAGTTTTCACTCTCTTCTGTATATATATATATACGTATGTAAGTCCCAAGTTATACGCTTTTCCGGCTGTATAGGCAGAGGACGCACAAAAAAAAGGATCGATCGTCGATCGGAGAATGGGAGGAAGCTGGCGCGCGCGCATGCGACCGATCGGCAGCCGACGACTGACAATGCACGCGTTCCGTCCACCGTGGGAGTGAAATACGCACTGCGAGAGAGAGAGAGAGGGAGAGAGAGAGAGAGAGAGAGACGCTAGGATGAGAGAGATAGAGAGAGAGAGAAAGAGACGCTAGAATGAGCGAGAGAGAGAGAAGAAGAAGACGCTGGCGCGAGTGCGCGCGTAGACACGATATTTAGCCGTAAAGGACACTACTGTATATACACTACACACGCAATGCCATAGGTATTTTTCGGTGTGTAGTTGTCGCGAGGACGCGTGCGTTTTATATATATATATGTATAGCAGCGTAGTCGTGTCGCTTAAATTATTAAATATATACGAGGATATGTGTGCTTATACTTGCGCGCGCGCTCTCGCTTTCGTCATTGTATTATTGATGTGTGTGCGCGAGAGCTCCAACTTCCGATGCAAATCTCTTGTTGCTCGCAAGAGACGCAGCACAACCGATATGTGTATTATACATAGCGCGGGCCCGGATAACATGCTGACCTGCGATCGTGACGATTATATTCCGAATGGTATAATGATCGTGCGGATTTTGAGAGATCCTTTGTTTTTCTGTTCTTTTTCGTTTTACTTTTAAAGGGTATGTCGCGTTGACGTTTCGATTGGGTGATTGGTAATATTTAGGGACTGATTAAATGAATCGTATAAATTCTGTAGTAATTTTTGGCTTTTGCCAGAGGCATTAGAGTAATTATCGCGGTGTGGATTAGAAAGATAGTCGAGGAAAAGTAAGTTTGCATCTGGATTTTTTATGAAAATTTTTTGTGCAACTGCGGCTTGATCAGTTAAACGCTGCAGTACAAAGATTACTTTATTCAATACGATGACAAAATTGGTAAGGAACGCACGCGGAATCAATCGAGTATATATATGTGTGCATTTTATCGCGAACAGAAAAAAAAAAAAAACTTATTTAATCGATTCGAAAAAGCAAGATTCCATACACAAATGAATATTAATCAGTTTCAAATAAATGGAGTGAAAGGGAGATTATTCGAAATCGACAAACTATTTTTTTGTTTTGTTTATGTTTCTTTAAAGCTAGTTCTGATTATATATACCGATCATTATAAAAGTGCGCAAAAAACATGTGCAAAAAACATGTGTGTATAACTTAAAAGTTTTTCTAATGCGACGGCATACATTATACGCCAAATTTCATTAAATCAGTTTGATTATTATTCAGATCGAGCAAGGCACACAGGTGCAGACAGATGAAAAACTCAAAATGTTATATGGCATACGTGAAACATTTGTTCTTACTTGTGCAGTTTGCAATGACGTATTTATAATGGTTGCACGTGCAAGTTTTTCATAACCAACATTACCACTCCATAGTGATTTATTCTTCCTCGCAATATTGTAAACAATAGCGCTCTTTGTCATCTTCCCTTGATCTAAATGTATGCCGTTTTTATATAGATCGAAATTTAGATATATATAACAACTTTGCCGGATGTATCAAGATTCAGTATAGTTTCGTTCAATATTTTTTTTCATATTTTATAACTATATATCCAGATACGTTCGATTAAAGTAACACTTCCTTTTTACATTATCGGCACCTTATACACGTTATTCTTATTTGCATCACAATAGCATATCGGTTTCCAGCCGGCATATTACAAATACCTACGCTATAACCATTTGAAATCAAACATCGAATCACCCACAATCATTGTAAAATTAAAAATACATCGCTGTGTACCCACAGTTATTAGAAAGCCATCAGGCTAAGAAGCGACTGAAACTCGAAAACTGCCCACACGAGACATAATTTATACGTAGATAATCGTGTATGAAAAGCTACCCACAAAGCTCGCCATCTCCAAGATGAAATGTATACATTTAGTATTAGCCATCGGACTCGCGTTGGCTCATTCTCACTTGTATACGTATAGATACAGACTCCCGCGGGCTCCTGCGGCTGCAGCAATGCGTTGGCGATAACGGAGCGACGCGATCTCGCTATATATTACCCATTTGTATTTGTCACGACAAGTTTCACGGATAAAACTGTGTATAATATATATTGTCGCTGGACGTAACACGTATATATATATACTCGAGAGCTCGCCACACGCATATAATAGCTATACACAGCTAATGCAATATATAACGTATAGTCTCGAGTTGCGGCAATATATATATATATGCCGAGGTATATAGTGCGAGTATACATAGTCGAGTGTGCAGGGGGGTCTATGAACCCGATGCACCCACTCATGACTCCTCGTGACTCAAAACTCTTTTGAGCTTTGGTGTGTGTCTAGGCAGGATTCCGCGGTAGCACAGCGAGAGTATGTTTAAGCTTATATAGCTGTTGTGGTGTTATATAATTGTCATGGAAATCTTGTATACTTACGTACATATTTTTCTGAAATGACGTTGCACGAAATAATGTTAGGCTATTACATTCTACGTTGCACTTTGAAATTTATTTCCAATAAAAAAAAAATTGCGATTACTGCATTACATTCTACTCTGAGAATCGCGGAGTTTTTGGAAGTTATATTTATAAGGTTAATTATTAGATGCACAACTTTGCTTCCGCCGATTTTTTCGAAAATTTGAGGCTTTATTCTGAAAAAGTGATTAGCTGTTTATGATTCAAAGTACTGTCCGTCACTAGCCACTACTTTTTGCCATCTTTCGGGCAATTGTCGGATACCATCTCGAAAAAACGATGCGTCTTTTGAGGCGATCCACAAATCGATCCATTCTTTGACTTCTTCATAAGAATGGAAATGCTGCTCAGCTAGGCCATGTGCCATCGATCGGAACAAATGGTAGTCGGAAGGAGCAATGTCTGGAGAGTACGGCGGGTGGGGTAAGACTTCCCATTTTAGGGTTTCTAAGTATGTCTTGACGGGTTTTGCGACATGTGGCCGAGCATTGTCATGTTGCAGGATAACTTTATCGTGTCTCTCTTGATACTGTGGCCGTTTCTCCTTCAATGCTCGACTCAAACGCATCAATTGCGTTCGATACCGATCCCCTGTAATAG
>UELV01180726.1:5797-25382 GCA_900490015.1 Megastigmus stigmatizans
GGGGGGGGGGGGGAGTAAAGCGATGTTTGTTCGGGATCCCATCGACGCCACCGCCGTCGCTGCCGACGTTAAGAACATCGCTAGCGCGCCTCGGTTGTCGGGTGTTCATGGGGCTGTTTTATTTGTGTGCACAGCGGTCACGTGAAAATATCCAGAGGCGAGCGGTATAATGCGAGTGTACACGTAGCGAAAGAGAGAGAGAGAGGGTTTAGAGGTAAGCGAGACGGAGGTAAGGTGCAAGGTGGAGAAAAATTAAGTGGGACGTCTGTAAAATTTGATTTAAGTCTAGTCTAGAAATGAGAGTCTGCTAAATAAATAGTATAGTTGGAATATTAAAAGCTCGTATACATTTGTATCTATTGATTAGAGGGAATGATGATTGCATACTAGTACTCACTTTAACTCTTACAACCGTGTTATCTGTTTTACACTACGTAGTTCTTTAGTTCTTGAATATTTAGTTAAATAAAATTTAAAAATCATATTTACTTATTGAATATTTAGACACTAAAAACGATGTCGTGTGTGGCTAAGGTAATTATAATGCATGTGTTTATTATGTGAAGATCAAGGAAAATATAAATAGATCTTCGCTATTAAAATTATTGTTGAGCAAAATGTTAAATTAAAACTTCGAATAAGCACTAATTAAAAGATTAATATTCTCTGAATTTATTCTAGGTTTTCGGTTGTATTATCATATATTTTATTTCGAAGAAATATAGAGTGAAAAAAGTCATAATTTTAAAATAACTTGGAAATATACCGTATAAACGCGAAACGGATTAATCTCTGCTTTGAAAGTGTCATTCTAGATATCCATTCCAGCACACAGCTAAAGAAAAATCAAAGAGCGGAACTCGCTGTGATGAACTCCATGAGCAAAGAGACTCGAGAGTGCAGAAGGTGCTGCATCGCAAGCTTGCAGAGCGAGGGAGAGAGAGAGGGAGAGAAGGCCGCGCACGCAAGCTCAACACAGAAAGAGACAGGCTTTCGATCTGTCCGTCGCTGTTCATATGCGGAACGATGCGATATCCCACCATAAAGGGCTCTCTCGCACGCGTTCATAAATCCCAATTACAGCTGCCGATGGGTAGCGCGCGGCACACGCAGAGCCCCCCGAGCGCTCCTCCTGCTGCTGCTGCAGCCCGTCCACCTCACCCCCACCCACCCCCCACCCGGCTTCAACAGCCTAGTCTCCATGACACGCCACAAAGTGCGGCACGCATCCATAAATTGCATCACTCGGACGTATCGAATTTTCCGTGCAATTTGAATAAGAGATACACACATTTGCGAAATATGCGAGCCGCCGCCGCCGCCACTGCTGCTGCCACTGCTACGTCACCCCCTATACTCGTCTCCCTGCATTAACCCTTCACCCCGAATTTTATATGTATATGCATATGTATATGCATGTATACGCATGCATAGGATGTGTATGGGTGTGTGTGTGTGTGTGTGTGCGCGCGTGTTTGTTAGTGCGTGTATCTATACTATGTATAGAGTCGGTGAGGCTAACCGATCAAATGCAAGCGACGATCGTTTCGATGACGCTAAGCCGCCGAGCGTAACGCACCGCGCGCGCGCACACACACACACACGCACACTGTATATACGGAGTTCGGGTACTCGGTACTGCATGCAGCGTATTATACGATGGCCACCAGTCGCAGGGAGCGGCGAGGGATAAAGAGAGCGCTGAGCTGAGCGAGTGTTCACGCGGCGGCGATTCGCAGCTCGTATTCTATGGCGCAAGGCCGGACGCGCGCGACCGACACAGACGCATCCCACTTTGCCCGCTACATTTGTTCCACTAAATATTTCGCGATCTGCGAACAGAGCCAGTGAGAGAGAGAGAGAGAGAGAGAGAGAGAGAGAGAGAGCCTCAGTTGGCGCGCGCACTTTAATTATACGAGGGGAATAAATGTTCGGGGAGTCATGCGAGCCGCTATGCGCGCAGCGGTTTGTAAATGTGTTATGTCTACGATTTCGGGAGATTCGACCCGGAGAGTGCGTGTGCGCTGGGTCGGAAGATGTTAAGGGGACGATTTTAGTTGCTGCTGGAGGTTTCTCTTATTTTCTATGCGGATACTGTAGGTGTACCATTACAAGTATAATGTTTGGTAATAGCACTTTCATGCATATCGAATGATGGATCGTGAAAAGAACTTCGTCCTTAATAGCAATATTCGTTAAGGATGAAAAAATCTCTATCGCAATAAATAATATTACAATACTGGAAACAATAATAGCATATGAAACCCTTTTTTCCTAGTATATATAATCAATACCTGTTTGTTTGAAGTTAACTTTACGTGATTCAATATTTGTCGATGCAATTCTATTCCTAATCATTGAATTTGAGTAATTGTTATAACAATGATTGAAATGATAATAGAATGCCATTGCAGTTCAATGGTACTACAGTTGGTTCATCTACTACAGCAGTAATTTAGTTATTTTATGCTTTATCATATCAAATTCCAGTCTATGAAACGTATCTTATATATAATTTCATGATTCATTTAATATTTGTATTAAAGAAATGAAAATTAAGTAGTAGTGGTCAGCGTGTGATGATCCATGCTGCTATACATCTACGACTAAATAAATCTTGTACAGTGATGTCATTCTTCACACATATTGTAGTACGCATATTTTATGAATTATGTTAGATGTAAAGTGAACATATGTATACAATTTGATAAATGTTTCATCCTTACCATTAATTTTACACTGTGTTCACAAATGATTACACATTGTTACTACCACTATCTAGACTTTACAGAAAACTGAGATTTCAAAATTTTTTAATGGCTTGCACAATGTACTTTGCACTTTAACCAAAATGCACTCGAAATTTTTGACAGAGTAGATTCATGTGCTTTGGCGTCGCTTCATTCTTTATAAAATATGCGCAATGATAAATGTGGAGCTCAGAAGTTGTATTTCATACTTGCTACTTTTAAATAAGATTGGATTTCTTGTTGGATCGATTTACATAGAGCCTTGGAAATAAAAATGTCAACATCAATAAATTCTTAAATTGTTATAAAAGATTAATCTTAATTAAAGTAGCTGAATTGCGAATTAATTTAGTCAGCAAAAAACTGTAAGTTTAATTTACCGATAGTATGCAATTTTTCGAAAGATACTCATTTTAATGATAAATAGTCTAAAAGAAGTATTGTTGAACGACTTCAAGTTGCTGTCGAGGCATGTAAATGAGAAGACTAAAGCGTGAAAGTTGTTGTAAATAAAAGATAAATTAGTTTGTTTTAAAATATTAACGTTTAGCAGTGCAGTTGCGCACATTCTTCCGTGTAGTTTCATTTTTCATCGATTAAAGTAAAACTCCACATTTCTGAACGAGCACTCAACAAATAGCACAAATATTTGATTGATGAATTTCAAAGCTGCGCTTTTTAACAAAGTGCTTTTGCTCTTTTTTTTCTTTGAGAAAAATAAAAAGAATTTCAGCAATTTGAACAGCGGCAGCCATATATAAAAGATATGTAAACAATTAGCCGCTATTTTAATTCCACATTGGATATACGTAGTGGATTTTTCATTTTGCTGAACAATTCCAAATAGTATGCATGCACGTATGCAAAAATATCGATGGTCTTATTCAATTTACTTTCTTTAAATCTTCCATTCAATCTGATTTAATGTGTAAATGTTATGGTTTCTGTGCAGTGAAAGTAACTACTATAATTTATTACATATGTCCTTCGTAAAAAAAAGGTTACTAGGATACAATATAATGAAATAAACGTCTTGCGCTGACGAGTATAGATCAACTCTAACATTGTACATTAAATTGTATTTTTTTAAATGTGTCAAGTATTGACAATTTGATTTGAATATTTTAAAAATCATCATTTTCTTTGAGAAAATTTCTTGTATTATACTATTAAAAAATTATATAAGTAAGTAGTCATTAAACGATATAAGGTCAGATGAATAAGTTATTAAATGTCTAGACACAAACATTTTACCTTTGAATAAGATTTATGTCTTTATGTTTAGTCAGCTAAAAATACAATACAATATAGTTTATGACTTTTTGAACAAAAGTCTCAATCGGCACATTGTTAAAAATGGATAGTTTTAAAAATATTAAAGTTTAAAGGATTTTATACGAAATACTAAATTTTTAGCCAAATTGACTGTACCTTCTCATTGATATTATAAACAAAAATAAGTTTTCATACTTTACCAAAAAAATGCTTGTTAAAGTAGTCAAGTATAATTCTGCTTTAATTATAAGATATTCGAATTCTGCGTAAAAAGAAGATCGGGGCTCGGGTGAGCGAAAAAGTATTCCGCCGCCCCCGGATTTGTTCCATCTGCAGAAAGAACCGAAGCCGCCCGCCCGCCGCCGGCAGCAGGAGCAGCAGCAGCAGTAACGGCGCACAGCGTCAAAGGCAAGTACAGTCATGTAAGGATCATCTAGTCAAGTCGAGTTATTTCATTCACGAATTCCCCATAAAATCCGAGCATATTGAGAGCCAACCTTGCGCACTTAATAATGCAGCCGCGCTGGATGTTCGTATATGGGCGTACGGGAACATCGCCGCCGCCGTTCGCTCTCTCTCTCTCTTTTTCTCTCTCTCTCTCGCTATATACACGAGTAGTGTGTGCGAGTGCGGGAGCACAGGCCAGAGACCCGGCTAAATATTTCACAACGCATTTCTGCTGCTATATGCTCTGGGGCGTGGAGAGAGAGAGAGAGAGAGAGAGAGAGAGAGAGAGAGAGAGAGAAAGATAGAGCGCGAGAGATATATATCCTCGCGTCCATGTATACATGTATCTGGACCGATGGGGAGGAGGCATCCGCGTATTGGATGCTGCTACTGCTGCCGGCGTGTGTATAGCGTTAGAAAAAAAAAGAAATCCCGGACTTCTGCTCGCTCGACAGTTTTCAGCTTGGAAATTCGCCGAAAGCACCGGAGATTTGGCACATTAATAATTGATAAAGAGAAAGGTTCAGCCACGGGGAGGAGGAAAAAAAAAGAAACAACGTCGGGGCTTTTCGAAAAGAAGGAGCGTATAGCAAGGGTGTCTCGTCAATTTGTTTGGCTGTCAATGCGTGTGTATATGCGTATGTGTGTGTGTGTGTGTGTGTGCGCGCAAGCGAGCGGCTTTACATAGGCGCTTACCACTTTTTCCTGAACGAATTTCGATGTTTGGCGTTTAGAACTCTCCAGGGATGATTGACGGTTTATTAATGAAATATTTGATTCGCGCCGGCTAATTCCGGATTCGAACTATTTCCACGGAACTGCATCTGGTATACATATGTAAGGTCGTTTATTTCCGCTGGCCGTGCAATTGAAATTAGAGAAAAACAAAAGCTCAACGTTTGTCAACTGCATGCTTTACAGTTTCGTAGTTTTGGTTCATAGAGCAATCGATTGCGTTCTCATTTCTACATTTAGTTCCCTCGCGGTGGATGATAGAGTTCGATCGGTCGTAGCTTCAGCTAGTTAAGGTAACGCGCGCATGTAGGCCTCGGCAATGTGTGTAAGCAGCTGAAAAGCTTGGATGGGTCGGTAATTGAAAGAGCAGATAAAGTTTCGGTGCAACGTTAACTTCGCTCGGTCGGCGGCGGCAGCAGCAACAGCCGCAGTTGCTCGTTCTTTGTCTTGGGACTATCCTGGGCTTGTTTGCAGACTGCGCCATTAAGGTAATGCCCCTTAACCTTATAAACGGTTAGGTCGTGGGCGGGAGGAGATCGCTTGAGCCGTAGCTGTTAGTGGGCTTTGTTGCGCTATGGCTCGTAATAAACGCGATCCGCTTTCCCGCCGGCAGTTGTTCACGTGCTCGAATAACTTTATGGATCTTCCACCTTGTGGTGGCGGTGTAGCTATACACCCGCCAGCCCGACGCTGGATATGTATAGGCTCGCGGCTCTTGCAAGCGCGAGCGCGATGCTGCTTTACCGACCGATGTGCGTCTCTCGCTTCTCTAGACACGCACGATTATACTGATTTTCTTTTGCTAAATGAATTCAGTCATTGCGTACTGATTTCTTTAGTTTGTTTTGATTTTATGTATACTATACACGACACGCAAAGAGTTTTATCGTTTTTATATTTAAAATTCTTTTTTTTATAAATTTTCAATTGCATTTCAGTCATAGGAAAAGTCTTTTGAAACTAAAATATACATCGTTGCACATTTAATCTCTTTTACTGGCCTGCAAGTCACAGCTGCAATAATACGGGAATGGCGAAAATCACTTACACTATTAAGAACACGAATTTAACAAAAAAAAAAATGTTATAACCCTGGAGCAGCAACGAACTTATCGCGAAACAAAAAAAAAATAAGGTCGGCGAAATAACACTAAAACGTTTTTTCAATCACGACTTGAAAGCACATAGTAGCCGAGCGCGCTGTAGTATCTTTTTTCACCATTCGGGCCGTATAGTTGGTATATAGACGCGAAGCCCCATGTAAGTGTGTGAGAGAGAGAGAGAGAGAGAGAGAGAGTAGAGCATACGCCAGTGGCGTATACCTTGGGATCAGAGAATCCCGTGGAATTTCCATTAGTCTGAGCCTCTGGCATTAGCCTTAACTATTAACGTTGCGGAATAACCTGTTCGTCGGTCGTCCCGCGTATAATACGAGTACTGCTATGCCCTCCCACCCATCCTCCTTCTCCACCTCTACTCCTGCACCCTTGCTTCGTACTCTGCCGCCCTCTACTGCTGCTATATATACATAGCGTAGAGAAGAGAGAAAGAGATGGAGAAAGCCATTGAGATTCGCTACCGAAACCTTTCACTTGCTCGCCGGTGAACACGCCGATTCCGATGTGCCTTTGTGGCTCGTCGATAAACGTTCGTTTCGCACTGAACGCGCCGCGCCCATCCCTCGGTACTATCCAAGAGCTGGAATTGTGAAAATGGGAGGGAAAATATTTCGTCGGCTGGTGGACGTGTGGCGTGGCCCTTTTCTTGCGATTGGATTGGGCTTTGAGAAGTAAACGCTGGTAAATGTGAAAGGTAAGATTGGATGTAGCTATACGGACCGTTTGATTATGGCAAGTTAATTACAATGAAATTAAACTCACGTGTTCGAGGTATGAAAACGTAATTTGGATTAAATTTAGAGTGAGTCGGTGTTCCTTAACGGAGAAACAATGGAACAAAGCAGACCGGCAGATAAAACAAAAGTAAACCAGTTTGCAGATATAACGATGAAAATTCTAAAAATAAGCGATACATAAACATTATTATCCTCGTCTTCCATTTAACAAGAACAAAGAAGCATTTTCTCGGTAACATGAAAAATATCAGGCTGCTTTTATTAGCATTGTGAATAATAGACTGAAAATTACAGCGGCATTTCGAGAATATAAAGACATCGATGAAGCATATTTAATCTTTAAAATAAAGAAACAGATGCTTAATCTTTGAATTAATTAAAGAACCTCAACGAATAGTACGTACATATACATACGCGGACAACAGCAACATTACGACGAGTCGAGTCGAGCTAATTTCTCAAAAAAAGAAAAAAAGAAAAAGAAAATACATTGGTAAGTATCAGATGAAACTAGAAACTAATAAGCGTAATTAATAAACGCACCAATAAAGCAGGCGCAGCGGACGCCGAGAAAAATTAAATTTGCTTATCAACTGTGTCAAAGATGTAAAATAATGCATAATGAAGAGGAAAGAAAAGCAAAAAAAAAAAAACAGGGGGGTAAAGAAAAAAAAGCGGTTATAAGAGCGGCTCGAGCTCGGAAACAAAGATGCGAATGTTTAAAAATATATACACGCACGCGGCCGATAAAGTCGCTTGATTAATGGCTACGGCTCATGTATTGCTTCGTCAACATAGTGGCGCATGATTCCGTGCAGTAGCGCAGAGGCTCACCTCGTATACCCCAGCGCGTGGGCGCCACCGACTTACATGCGCCCCGGCAATTAAATCCTACACCTATATATACCTCTTACAAAGTATCGAGATAATTCGAGTCCACTGTATTTATAACTCGAGCCGGATTCCTATTAAAATACCGACTTTCACACTGCACCAGCAATTTTTTTCCCCCTTTTCCCTACATTTTAACACACGCTCGAACCGCTCGATAGGAATATATTCAATTTTTCGTAACTAATACAGATAATGTATGAAAGGTTTATTTGTTTATAACGGACGGTCGTGTTACTTTTAACGACTTGGATTTAAAACAATGAAAAGAATTATAACGATTAAAAGAGCATGAATAATGCATGACGATCGATTATACAATGTGAAAATGTATACGCGACGGCCGGGGGGCATACGTATATATATATATACAGCTAGGCTAAACTAAAAATGACGACTCGAGGCGTTATTAAAGAAACTGCAAATTTACAACACACACACACACACACACACACACACACTTGTAGTGTATAACCTGCAATTTACATAATTTTCATGCCACGCGCGCGCATATATATCGCAGTAAAGTTGAGTAGCCCGGCTCGTTGCAGTGGCAAAAGGATAGGACGAGCGAGTCTCGAGAGCTGTGCAGGAGGCTTTTGTGTGTCGCGCTATACGCGAGTGGCGAACGCGAAGGTGCTCGCCTCGGGGGACGTGATTGATTACGAGCTTATCGAGCTTTTCATTTTAATTTTTAATTACTCCCCCGTGTGTACGCGCGGTTCCCGCACACACACACACACACACACACACACACACATACAGGCAATATCGCGCGCGCCTTGCATTATAATTGAGGAAAAGAGGAAGTGAGTATATATAGGAGGGGTCGTGAACGCTTCGTAGGCCTATATAGGGTTTATATATCGCGTCATTGAGCTACCGCTCCTGTCAAAGGGAATCTCGCCACGACGTTCGGGTGTCCTGAATTCCAATGAGGCTTTTTCTCTGTGTGTGCGTCGGTAAAACGCGAAAGAGCACGATTTTTTTTTTGGATTTAGCGCCACTGCAGGATAAAATGAATGTTTCAAGATAAAGCTTTGGCAACTTTCTGCGCCGGGCCTATCATTATAATAATTTTTTTCGATTCAATTCGATAATTACGTGCATCGCTTAAGTTAATTATACTCGCGATATACGCGTATACGCAGATTGACGATCCGACGAAACGTTTGGCATAGCGACTTTAATTTTAATTAACGCGTTTAATTTTGATATGGGACTCGGGTCTGTGCGTCTCTTCCATTTTTATTATATGCATACAGGGGAATATATTCAATTTAGTATATTGGCTTATGACTCGAGTTTGGGGGAGGATAAAAAGTGCATAGCGAACGCTTGAATGGAAAGTACAAAATAATTGAAAAGTCGCATGTTAAACATCGTTCTCGTAATTAATTCTGGTTGTGTCGCGCTGGTAGGCACCTATGACTGCATTTATTACACAGAAATTAGTTTTATACTACAAAGGCTGTACAGATTGGAACAAAAAACCATGGCTTCACGCCGTTTTACACAGTGATAGATTGATCTAATTAAAATTGGCCATCAATTCTTTTTTTATTGCGTCATTTTATAAAGTACCGATTATATCACATTGTGAGCATTTTGAATTTTCCAGATAACAAAGACGGTAGCGGTTCAAAATTAATCAAGATATGACATCATAATAAAAATTTAATCTACAACACTCAATCATAATAAAACTTCAATGCTCAATAATGGCCTCCAATTTCATTTCCTAAATGTACAATAAAACTCGTCTATTTTTTATCTTTCAGAAGAATTTTATTTTATGCTTTCGAAGAACTGTGATGTTATATTGCAAAATCTTTAATAATAATTCATTGATAATTTGGGATTTAAAATAATAATATAAAAATCACAATAAGAACACAAGCTATATTTTAAAAATCAATCAGATTATTATATGAATACAATAACGTAGTAAGTCAATAGCCTTTAAAATAATCGTGATGCAATCTTTTCAAGGTGATGCACGAGCTTAATAATATTTGTACTTACACAGTTTATAAATCTCAGCTTTATTTCTCGTCATTTATTCTCTTGAAATAACAAATGATCGTTAATGTAATATTCATGGTTGGTTGAAGTGAAATATTGTGCGCGTTAAAAGAAATGTTAAATGTGCATATACCGTGATAGTAAATATTTATCTGGTATAATAAAACTTCTTATGAAGTTATTTTATAGTATATTCTAACAATTTTTACCTATGATAAATTCAATAATAATAATAATTAATCAATAAGCATAAACTTTTAATGCGCTTTGAAAGTGCAGGTTAACTTTTAATTTTCTATAAATGATCATCGGGTCTTGATTTCAAATAATTCAAGACTAATGTTATTGTAATAGCCCGTAATAATCTTACAAGTGATTAATTGTGTATAATTTTTAGTAACTAAGTTCATAAATACCTAATCGTCTCTATTCAACACGCACTTGATATATCATATGGTTTGTAATACTTACCTAAAACAGAAAAAGTAAAATAATTATTAATTTATAAAACATGAAAAATGGTAATAATGATATTAAAAATATTTCAATGAATAAATATGTAGAAATACTGCAAGAACAACTTGTTCATTTAAATTACAGCAAAAGCGTAAGGTGCGGGCACTCGGATCATTTTTACAGCGCAATTTCTATAAAAAATTAGAAAATAATACACTTAAATTTCACTTTATGTGAATAGCGTTGCGTTGCTTCTCCTTCTCCTTACTTTCCGTACAAAGAGATTGACAAGACTGACCTTTTCGCATCAAAGATTCAATCCATTACCAAGAGGAATAAGGAGCATGGCTGAGCTAAACCAGAGAGCAGATGCGAAACCAATACAACCATAACGTGTGCGTGAAAAATAGAATCGGAAAATTTCCCATTCTATTTTCTAAATTTAGAAATTTTAAAAATATTTTAGAATCATGAAAAAAATTTTCCTGTAATATGTGAACATCGATTGCACTTTTTCGCAGTATTTTTAATTATTGTCATTGCATTTTCCTTATGAAAAAAATTCATAAAGATGAAAATTTCCAAATTTTTTAACTTTTTTTCGTCAAAAACACGCCATATTTTTTGGCAGAAGTATTTTAACAAAAAATCGATATCACCATTCGACAGAACAGCTCAAAATACGTCGCATATAACTTTTTTAAAATTTTTTCAAACCTTTTTTTTAGTTGAAAAAAAGACTTGAAAAAGTTGTTGAAAATTCAGGGTCTTGGTCGTTAATGGGTTAAGTGTAGTGGATGCTGTTTTTTTTTCTTTTACAATCCCAAGCATGAAATGTTTCAGCAAACAAGATTAACCCAGGGAACAAGTGTATGGACCATTAAGTGAAAGTTTTATCATCCTCGGCAGCAGTTCGAATTATCAACATAGAAACAAAAGCACATTAAATAAACGAATAAATCAATCCCCGCGCTCGCAAGTCTACCCTCAGCGTCTCTCTAATTCATTCTTTATCTCTCTTTTATCTCTCCCAGCAGTCCCTTTTATTTTCGCATCATTCACAAGCGGACGCGCGGGTAAGTGAATCCCCTTCCTCGCTCGCTCTCTCTCTCTCTCTCGAGAGAGAGAGAGTCGCCGCAGCCCCTTCTTACTCACCTACGCGGCCCACGAAAGGCTCACCTAGTAAGATTGGCTTTAATTTTTAACTAGGAATGAATTCTGCAGTACGTCGAGCGCCACACAGTCGCTGTTTTTTCGGTCACTCATTCCCCTCCTTCCGCGTGCGCCGGGCAGGCAGGCAGGGCAGGTCGTGAAAAAAAATGCGCTCGCCCTTTCCCGAGGCATTTAAGCTCCTAGCTCCCTTTTAACTCGGGATAATGGGGATGGAAGATTTATGGAAAATTATTTACGAGAACTACAGGAAAGCTTGAAAATATGAGGATTACCAGGCTCTCGGCAGTTTCTGTGTAACAAAACGTGGTTTTAGGCTAAGAAGGTGTGACCCAGGGTGGGGAGAGCTAATTTTAATGCATGCAAATCATGCGTGTTGAATAATAGGCATTCGGGCTTCGTGGAATAATAAAGACTTTTCGAGAAAGCATCCGCGTGTATTGTCTGAGTAATAGACGGAGAATGCGAAAGTTAATTTTTTAAGGATAGCTCCAAAGTTACGTTCGGAGGGCACCAAAATCGAACTGTGGATTCTCAAGATTCTGTACTTCACACTGTATCCTTTCGAATAATCTGCAGTGATGCGGATTTTTCTTCAGTAGTCACATGTTTCCGTAGTTCAGTGCAATTACAAATATTACACGTAAGCGTAGGACATAGAAAATTCACTTCATGCAAAGACAAAAATAAAACAGGATGCCACGTAACGCACAATCCACAGTATAAGCGAGTTGAAAAATCTGTCTTCTCGGTCGGTCAGTTCAGAACAATCAGTAAAGTGACCTAATCAGCGCACAACCCAACAACAAGGCACACAAAACGCGTCGTTTGCTTCATCCACCCCATGACAGTGCCGACGGGTGGACTAAAACAGTCATAAACAAGCAGCAAAGAGATAAAGCAGCAAGCTAAAGGGACGAACGGGGTCTCGCTTTGTCGCTGCGACCATTCCACCGTGAATAATGATATTAATTATTAAAACGTTCGTGCGATCTTCTCGCTCAGGCACTCGAGCGCGTGTGTACAATAGAAAGCTTCCGCTGCTCGTAGTCGACGTCGCTCTCGACTTTCTTTGTCGCGATTATGCACGTTTTGCTGATTTCCTTCCTCGTTCTCTATTTTTTTTATTCACTTCAGCTGTGCGCCAAAGTGTACGGAACGCTCGCCGAGCTATTAACGTTCGATTGAGTGAATTCGTAATCGAGATTGCGTTTCGGTGAGAAAGATTAATTTTCTTCGGAATTAACTGGTCGGAGCTCGAAGCTTCTTATAATATGTATATAGTAAACGTATAGTTAGCATCACGCTGTAGATAAACTTATTATATACCTTTTCAAGAAACTCTATCGGAAAATTATTCAATCAGCTCAAGCAATTATTTCCAACTACCTTAAAAGAAATATCCCAAACGATCGGTACAATTATCCACAACTCAATAGTATTGAGTGGTGAGAGGAAGTAGAATGGCCACTTTTTCCGCTCAACAGTCGCAGTTTAGATTATTAATGTGTGTATTAGGCAGGAATCGATCATCGGCTGTCTCGATCTGCTATTGTAATGGCTTTGGACTTGTTTTACGCTGAGCGGATTTACCGGAAGCGACGATAACTAAATAAATAGATAAACGCAAGCAGATAATGTACCGAGAAGGACAGTGTTGAATTGCCCCCGTGGAATGGCGGAATAAACGCGGATGCCTTTGTTGCTCACCCGTAAAGATGCAGATGTTAACGAATGCGTCTGTTCATTGCGATGTAATGCTACGCGAATTCTTTGCTTGCGTCGAGTATTACGAAACGACGATCGTAAGGTAGCCTTCGTCTTTGAGGATGACTGATTTTTTTGCCTTTTCTGCATGCGTGATTATATAAGCTTTTTAAATGCGGTCAGGTTTGAATTGGAATCCGATTGTCCTTCGTATACGCAGATAGAGTTTAAAATTTATCGCTATACATCAGATTAATTTCAGTAAAATTTATATACAGCGTCTTGATACTCAGAGTCTCACATTACAAGACTTCTCGGTACTGCAATTATTCTCACGATGGTACGAAAACCCGCATTTATCACGCCTCCAAGACAACCCGTCATTCGGTGGATGATCCAAAACACGGACTCGCGGTTGCACCGAGAATACATGTGTATGCACATCGATGTGATAAAGCGAGAGATACCGCTCGTGCAAGCAGCCGTAGTACATAAAAAAAAATAAAAAATAAAACAAGACGCGAGAAAAATCGTGGCGATTTGGCGCAGCGCACACATTGTAATACGTAATTATAATTAAAAGTCTCTCGCATGGCGGGGTCTGCGGGACGACAGGTTGCGCATCCGGCCGCGTCGCTCGGACCGTTTCGCCCTCCATATCTATTATGCGGTATTTGTAGTCGCGCTCTCTCACTCCTCTTTCCCTCGGAGTTTTGCAGGCCTGCAGACTGTAATATACATAATTAAACTTACGTGACTTATCTGCTGAAAAATGTTGTGTTTAACGCCTCGTACCCCTGCAGCTATAAAGCCGGGGAGGCCCCACGCCAGTTTAGTTCGTTCGCGCTTTTCTCCCTTTTCCGCCTCTGCTGCTTTCGCTGCTTTGCTTTGGGCTTCCTCTCTTTTCTCCCCCCCCTCTCGCTCTCTCTCTCTCTCTCTCTCTCTCTCTCTCTCTCTCTCTCTCTACGTAAACTCGCGCGTGTGGAGAGAGGCGTGACATACTGCGCGCGTGGTTTTCTGCAGATACCAACGCTCTGACGCGTCCTGTGTTTGCGGTTTTCGAAATTATTATTTTTCAGACCCCCGGCCACGTACCCCTCCAGCTTTCCCTCTTCCCCCTTTTACATTTGTTGCCCCCACCTTTTATTACTTGGCAAGATGCTTTTTTAGCGGCTACAGGCTACAGGCTACGATATCAAACTGCCGCGCGGCGTTAAAAGGGAAAAAGCTCGGCGGTAGAGGGCGAGGGGGTTTGGTAAAAAGGAGAAGCGGCGGCAGTGCCGGAATTGCGTTTAATTAAACGTGAATTAGTTTAGTGCGGATTCTTGTTTTGAAAAGATTCGCGCTCTGCCATCGCGTCCTGGATTTAAACGCGCGACATCCGAGTCTTTGTGGATCGCGTTTACCCGCTTTTCATTCTTGCCTTGTACTACTTTTTATCGCGATGATTGTAAATTTTTACAGTTTTAGAATATACGGCCCATGGATATGGAATTATAAATACGCAATAATAGAATGACGCAATAACCCAATAAATCTATAACATTGATAAAAAAATAATAGAGTATTCATCAAATTTCAATTATTTCTCCCGTTAATTAATTAACTCGAATGCGATTTTAAAATCTTTATAACTCTTTCAACCCTCCACCGATTTCACTCTGTATACAAAAACAAATCCATAACTTTATTCGCGTAAGCTTGAAACGCTCTAAGATCAACGAGGATAGAGAGCTGCAGACACTCCCGGCCGAAAAAACCAAGATAAGAAATCACTTCGTGACTTGGACAGCTTTTTTTTGACTCGCCCAATTAAAATATTCACAGGCTGCATTCAATTTATCACCGCGTTAGCCTTCACTCTGGGCTCTTTCCTTTCTTTCCCACCGCTTCTTTCGACCAGGAAGAGAGTGAGAGCGTGACAAAGAAAGGAGCGAGAAAGAAATGCACTCCGTCGTACATGGGGGTGGTAGAGAGAAGGAGAGAGTCGAAGTCAGAGAGGTGCAGGCAAGGACGGTCCTATCTCGGTCAGTATTTCAGCGCGATACGCAGCTCCGTGACAAATAGCTACCAATGTAATGAATATGAAACATTGGGTAGCGGGGAGTACCGTTAGGACTTCTTGTTTCCCCTGATCTATTCACGGAGTCGCGCTCAGATCGCTTCTCGATATATATGGCTATACTGGTACGTTTGATCGACCACGATGACTAGCGATTATTATTTTAGACGTGCTAAACGTTCGCTCGAGTCTACTCAATGCTTTCTCACATTGTAAAGTGTAAAACCGTAATTCTTGTGAACAGCTCTCGACATAAAAATTAAATGGCAATGAGTTTAAGCAACTTTCATTTCCTAAAATATCGTATAAAGAGGACAAAAATGTTCTCTCGCCCAATGCTCAAGCATCCGAAGGGCGCAAAATCGAAAAAGTATACGTATATAAGAGCATACACGCGGCGGAGGCCGTATAAGCGGGTGGAGAGAGAGAGAGAGAGAGAGAGAGAGAGAGAGAGAAGCGAAGGGACTGGCGAGCGTCTGGTATGCGGGTGCGTTTATCGCGCGTCGCGGCACAGCTACCGAATTGCTCCGGGCAAAAATTACCTCGAGGGCCGCTACTCTACCGGCACTCCTCGCGCGGCTCTCCTCTGGAATCTCTCGCGCAGCTCTATATATCGTAAGTTACGCCCGCCTCGTATATATCCAGCACACGTCAAACTTAATAGTCTCACATTTTTATATCAATCCCTTGGGCCTAACCGTACACCCGAAATACTGCGAATCGTTTCGGATATCAGCTTTTCTTTTACCGTACGCTTGCGTTTTTCTTTTTTTTCGTTGTGCCTTTGTTTACTTATCAATATCGTCTTACGTATTTACAGTGTTAAATGCTACGTGCACTATAGATAATTATACATTTTAAAAACATCGTACATGCCGTTCTCAACGTTACATGATATAAAACGAACATAAATTAATAAACCAAAATATTATATAACGCATTTTAATTGAAAAAGTTTTAAATTTAAGCGATCGCCATCGAACAATTTATGCGCCAAATTCCCAAAGATAAGCACATTCATTTTGAAATACAAATTTATTAATCCATAATTGGTTAAGTCTTCAATTATCGTATAATTGGAGTGTCATTTAGTAATTAAAATTATTTTCCATCCATATAAAGTATACAGACAGCTGCATTACAAACGCGGGATATCAATCAGCGGCATGCGGAATGGAGTCGCGCGATCCCCACGCAAAAATTATTAAAACATACATATCAAGAAACTCGACATACGTTCTCTCTCTCTCTCAACTTTCCCAGCCCCGCTGCACACACAGACACACACACACACGAACTTTTAAAGCACATAGAGAAGCAGCAGCAGTCACATCAGCGTTTAACAAGAGCCTCGCTCGTCGTAACGCGTAAAAGTTGCGGACGTATGCAGTAGAGCGGGAGAGCGTGCGCTAGCTCTCTTTTGACGTATATAACAATTTGCTGGGCGCTCGCGTATCTCGCGTTATAACCGAAATAGCGTAGCTCTAGGGACATTGAATGCAGGAAGAGGGAGTGGAAGGCAAGTCGGTTGAGCGGCAACTTACCGCAGCCCCTAACTTCGCATCAGATTCAAAATTAGGGAAAGAGCTGCTGCTCGCTAAACTACGCACTCACCTGCCTTCCGCGTCGCTGCACTTCTCTCTCTGCCGCTGATATATAACAATACCTGCGCGCGCTTTGCAAACTCGCTTTTCGGAGATTTCACTCGACCGTTGGGGAAAAAGATTCTTTGGGATTGCCTTGTCTCTGTGTGTGTGTGTGTGTGTGTGTGTGTGTGTGTGTGTGTGCGCGAAGCGAATCGTCTCAAAGTAACCGTGCGCTCTTTACTCTCTGCACTGACTGACGTTTTACTTCAACTGCCGCAAAGTAGAAGTATAGAGAAACAAAGTATCGCTACGTGATTAAAAATTCGAAACTTGGAATTTCGAATATATGTAAGAGCGAGACTGACGGTTAAATATAAAGCAATTCAGCTGCAGATATTACTTCGACACGGTGACGGACGCGCTTCCATATGTAATGATGTACAGAATTTTCGTCACTCCCGAAAAGGTTTACGGCCGGGGTTAAAAAATAAAAGAGAGAAAGGCGCTTGCGGAAGCTGCCGACTGCAGCACAATTGCCAGTCAGAAGGTATACACGCGCAACCCTTATATGCGCAACAGACACACTAAAATGCAGCTCGTGTCAAAGATAATTGTCAGCTCTTGTGCTATTGCGCGCTCTTACGCGATCTTTCCCCTACCCCTTTTTTTACCTCCCAACAGCAGCCGGAAGAAGAAATGACTCTGCACGCGTGCGTCGACGTGACTGAAATGCGGGAGGCGCTTTTGTCTGGAGGTTGGAAATCAGCTGTCTGTCGAGGATGTGCGAGAATTTGATTCGTTCTCCTCTCCTACATATCCGAGGTGCACTGACAGTTTCGCCCCTCTTTCGCTGACGACGATCGAGCGCCGTACTGAGATATTCAGAGTCGTTTCTTTTCTTTTCGCGCGGGGAGAGTTGCGTATGTAGGGAGTGTGCGTGTTGACGCGTTCGACTGCTGCTCTCGATCTATGCTCTGCATGCGGGATTACAGCTGATTGTGGTTTATTCGACGGAACGCTGGGACGAAGTTGTTGAGTTTTATGAGGACAATTTTTAGATGGATTTTTAAGAAAGATCAAATCTTTTTACCTCTAATTTTATGTCCAATTCAATTACATTTACATCTCGGCATTGGACGAAAAATAACGCAGTTAGATATTGTTCAATTTATAACTGCGTATCGATTAAGCGTATACATGTGATATGCATAAAAAGAATATTAATAAACTTTCCAGAGTAGAATAATTTTCGTGCCTGCTTAATAAAATCGTGGCAAGAGATCTCGTGAAAAGACAACATAAGTCAAGACAACGCGAGAGAGACGCGATAAGACGCAGTGCGAGATTTAACTGTTTGTTCATTTGTCACGAGATCATCCATCGAGCAAACATTGCATAAAGATGCTGGCACATCCGGAACGGCTCTAGACACGCCGCTACACATCAGACATATACCGAAAACCTGAATTAAGGAATGAATATTAATTCAGCAAATCCGCACGGTCAACATGTTACGTATATCCCTCCACGCCCAAGTATTTTCCTTTCTCGAGAGCTTGAAACTGTAACTTTGAACATTATACCGGCTTCATATTGTACCAGTCGTTTCTGCACAAATAACGCCTTTGTCCACGACAGATTGGATTATGTTAAAATGTATATTATTCTTTCCTTTTTCTCGCGATAAATAATATACTAGCATATATGGGTAATATTTGTAGTTCGTTAATTTTGAGATGATGTGTAATATACAATAGTAGAGCTTAAATATCATTGATTGCGGTCCGAGGCTCTTTGATGGGGATTTTGTTGCGGAATGTAAAGCGAAGAGTTCTTCAGAGTATTAAGTCATCATAAATGTATAATGCATTGTTCATTGATGTTCCAGATCTTCTATACTATAACAACACTTTTATGCATGTACCGTGCAACTCAAGATGCATGCATATATACATATACTCCAATTTTACCTAAATGTCAGAATTTGCATAAATTTCATACTTGCATACGAATGTAACACCTTTCACGTTTGCTTAACATGTAAATCGTATAATACTTACGACGACGAAAATTATTTACTTTACAATAACTTTATCACTCATTACTCGTACCGATAGAAAATATTTAAATTTCAAGCCAACTAAGCTACCGTTAAAATAATTTCCTCAGTAAATCAATCTAAAAAAGAAAAACAGCAGCAAGAGTCGCCACTAAACACGGTGTTGACTCCTGTAAATCCGTCACTATTACGTTGCAAAGATTTAAGGGGGGGAGAAACACCTCGACTCGTCGTGCAAATGTTTGTCATTCAGCTGACGACGAATAAAGGCAAAACAAAGAAACGGCCGCCAGTGTGTAAAAAAGAAAGAGAGCTGAGAAGAAAAAATACACCCGCTGGAAGAAGACACATGACTGAAGGGACGAGTAAGTGCAGCGTGTGCGCGGTCACGAGTAAAAGAAGCAAGGGAAAAAAGAGCTTGAGAGAGAGAGAGAGAGGGAGAGAGAGAGAGAGAGAGAGAGAGAGAGGAAAGTGACGCGCGTCACATCGAGTGTTTTACGAGCCGGCTTTTGTGTAAACTAACTGCCAAGGAGCAAACGCGAGGCAGAGAGAGAGAGAGAGAGAGAG
>UELV01180729.1:8637-47167 GCA_900490015.1 Megastigmus stigmatizans
CTCTCTCTCTCTCTCTCTCGCCACGTGCGTGTGTGTTTTCAATCCTGAGGATATATGCATGCGTCTTTGATACACCTGGCGATTGTCAGTCTACCTCTCTCTCTCTGTCTCTCTCTCTCTCTCTCTCTCTCTCTGTCTATCTCCTTACGAGTGTCTCCGTTCGCACACAATCGTTCTCCCTGCTTGAACGGTTTTCCCATGTATACGCGTGAGTCATGCGACGCTTGGAGCGAGAGAAAAACAAAAAATTAGAGAGAGAGAGAGAGAGAGAGATTTCGTTCGTTGGCCATGTGAAATACCCTACATATACGAGCGAAGAAAAAGAACGTTTCCTTCACCGATGCATCGTAATACGTTTGCCAAGTGCAGGAAGCTCGTAAATAATACGTGCACTTGAATTTAATCAATGTCTCTCGATTTTATATTATAGATTTATGCTGCGAGTGATTGATTTTATTCCGTTCCGTACATAGTTTTATTGCTATATGCGAGTAAAAATTCTCAATATTTTTCAATACGAGAATCAATTCTAATGATGAATCTCTTCCCATGAATCATTGCATATTTTGATACTAAATTAATTCTTCATGTCCCAATTTCATAGTTATATATACTTGTCTAAACTCGCAATAATCATTTGCGTTCCAGGGAGGAGGCGGCAACACGGGCGGCGACGACTCCGACGAGGACACCCAGTGCGCACTGAGCGAGAACTGGACATTCGAGAAGAAGACCCGACGCTGGTCACGCGTCTGCGACATAACGCCCGGCAACGTCGAGCGGCTGCAAGCGATCGCGGGACAGCACGCCACCGGCGCCGCCGAAGACGACATCCTGGACGACCGCCTAGAGCAGGACGAGGCGGAGGATACGATGCTAGACACGCTCCGCTATAGGAGTCTGCCACCGGGTCCGCTGCCCGACGACCTCGGCACCCGCTTCCGTCGTACCGGCTCGGAACGACTGCGCGACGGCGCCAAGGCCTTCCTCAGGCGCATGGAGTCGCTCAAGTCGCGCAGGAGGAAGCAGCACCACCACAATCGCGACGGCGTCGTCATAAGCGGTCCCCAGGTCCTCGACGTTCTCTCCATGCAGCAGAAGATGAAGGACCTGAACTGCGTGGACGTATCGCCCACCGAGGGCTCGCCACCGATCTCCTTCGCCGATCTCTTGCCACCGTCGCCACTCCAACTGCCAGCCTCGCCGCTCACCTTACCCGCCTCGCCTTTCCACTTGCCACCCTCGCCCCTGGCCAATCCATCCTCCAGTCCATTCGGTGATGACTCGTCGAGCTACTGCTCGGATGGCTCGCAGGGTGGCGGTCCCACTCCGACGCCGACCAGAACGAAGATGAATCGCGCCAGGAGATTTCTACATCGCGGTGCTCGCGAGGATCAGGGTGCGCTCAGTGACTCCGAGTGCCAGCCCACCAGCTGGAGGCACCGCTACTTCAAAGACGCCAATAGCAATAACGCTAAGGTAAGATTTACACGAGTCATAATGATTTCTAATAGCAATCGATTTGATTATTTGCACTAGAATCGTATGTTCAAAATTGATTAGATACGGGGAACAGTCTCTTACGCAATTTATAATCCCGCATAGGTTTTGGAGTACGTGACTTCGAGCCCAAAAGATTCTCCAATGAAGGCCAGTCTTGTGAGCAGTGCCTCGATCAACACTCGCGGTGGCAGTCTGAATCTGGGTAAGGAGTCCCAGCGCTACCGCGACAAGTTTTCGACGAGCAGCCAGAAGGAGGATAAGGTGAGCGCCCTGAAACGCGAGGAGAAGTTCCACAAGAGCTTCCGGCATCAACGTAGTAGCGAACGCGAGCGCAGCAGCGAGGAACCCATTCGAACGGAAAAGGTGGTGACGAAGGAGGTAACGGTGTACCGTGCGGACAAGTCAAGGACGCGTCATCATTTGGTGAACGAGACGACGGTCGGCAGCCAGGAGAGCAGCTCAACCGTGGCGAGTCGCGACTCCGATCAGGAAGAGGACTCGCCGAGACACAAAGGCAACGTCGTCAGGTGGCACAGCTTCCAGCGGGGCTCCCTCTATCCCGAACCATTGGATCCACTCTGTCCAAGGGCTATGGCTTCGATGTCCTGCGGACAGTTGTTGGTATTGAGGAAATTGGCTTTGCTGAAGCTCACAGCCTGCATGGAACGATACTGCCCTACTCATCGTACCGGCTGGAACTGGGAACTGCCCAAGTTCATCAGAAAGATCAAGACACCCGATTACAAGGACAAGACTGTCTTTGGTGTTCCTCTGCTGTTGTCGCTCCAGCGAACCGGACAAGCACTGCCCAAGTGCATCCAGATTGCTCTTAGGTGGCTGAGAGCCAATGCCCTGGATCAGGTGGGCATATTCAGGAAGAGCGGCGTCAGGTCGCGCATACAGAAGCTCAAGGCGATGACGGAGACCCAGGGCGACAATATCAACTTTGACGGACAGCAGGCGTTCGACGTTGCGGATCTGGTGAAGCAGTACTTCAGGGAACTGCCCGAAGCTCTGCTTACCAACAAATTGTCCGAGACGTTCATCGCCATCTTTCAACGTGAGTATAAAAATATTTCGAATAAACTTAATTTACTTGAAATTTCTCAGATTTCTGCAATTACTTTTGTTATCTGCTGGACATTAAATTCTTACGAACCCCATAACACTTAAGACTTTATTACTTGCACATACTTAAAAATAATTGAAATTGAATGAAAGTATTAAAGTAAACTGGGATCCTTTAACTGATTAAACTAATGGTTATCGGAAGAATCGCTATCTTTATTTAGTTGTCAGACAAGAGAAGTTATCGCGCATTGATAAGAGCAGTCAGTTGACATAATCTGGCGAATCTCAGCAGTCATAACCAGACGATACGAGCACGAGTTCAACGAACGAATCATATACGATTCAACGAAATTATCCGCAGATGTTCCGGTGGAACTTCGCCCCGACGCGGTCCAGTGCGTTCTGCTGTTGCTACCCGACGAGCATCGCGAGGCCCTCGAGACCCTCCTCGACTTCCTTAACAACGTGGCCAGCAACTCGCCCTACAATCAGATGACAGCGTCGAATCTGGCCGTGTGCCTGGCACCGAGTCTCTTTCACTTCAATCACAGCAACGCCAACGTCTCGAGCAACAGGTCCAACAGCGTGTCGCCCCGCAGAAGGAAGACGGTCGGCATACCGGATCAGCGCGAGCTCTCCGAGAACAAAGCGGCCCACGACTGCCTTCTATACCTTATTAAGACGCATCGTGAGCTGTTTATGGTGAGTCTCGTGTGCTTGGAGTGAGAGAGCGAGAGAGAGAGAGAGAGAGAGAGAGAGAGAGAGAGAGAAACGAGTTGGAACAATGCGGAAGCAGCACCGAACGAAATATTTTTGCATCGATTTCTTTTTGCTGGAGACTCCGGTGAGGGAGATTTGTATCGCTGCATTTATTTCGTATGCTGTGGGAGAGAGAGAGAGAGAGATTATTCGTTCCGGAGAAATTGCATATGTGAAGTAGCAGATTGTGCGGTGTGTGTGTGTGTGTGGGTATATGCGTGAGTATGTGTTCGTGTGGCCGTGCATGTGGATGCTGGAATGAGATTTATTTTACCCTTTTTGTGGTTTGCGTAACTTTCATATCGGTTTTTTGTATCCGTTGTCTCGCGATTCTCATAATGTGAGCTTGAAAGACTCGCAAAATTCTATTCATGCTAGCTAAAATATTCAAGCAATTCAATCGCTTTAAAATATATCTCATTGCATTCGTGATAATATTCGTTATAATTCGTTATACTCTATAGCATAAATAAAATATATTTGAAAATAATTGAATATATATTTAAAGATCAAATGTTTATACAACAACCACTTTTTAACTTCAAGTAGTTTTTAATCACTTTATTTCAAACTTGTTCTTTAATTAATTAAAATGTTTTTATTTGCCTCAGGTATCCTCGGATATGCTGACGCAGTGTCACTTCAATTATATGGAGGAAAGCATTCCGGTCCCGTTGGAAGAACTTGGATCTGAGCTCAAACAGGATTGGAGGGGATATCTGTACGCCTGCACTACGGCTCTCCTAAAGGAAGGTCGCGAAAAGTAAGTAAACGTTACTCCGTAGAGAGAGAAAAAAATTACCATCCTATTCAAATATATCCCATTCAGTCTCACGCTGCTTATTTACAACGGTTATAAAACATGCACGAATATCCATCAATCATATAAACCTGAAACTTTTCCTTGAAGCGTAAAAAAAAAGATCAACTCCACACCGAGCATCATCACATCGTTAATTGCAACCGAAAATAATCCGCGCATCGATCATCATTATTTTTCCGCGGCGCATTCCGAAATTACCCGAGTCCTCAACAGCTGTAAAATTAAAAAAAAAACACATCCACAAATAACATCGCGTCCTCGTCGTTCTCGAAGTAGGTTAATTCTCATTTTCTCGGTACATTAAAATCCAAAAAAATAAAAGCACATCTCTCTCTCTCTCTCTCTCTCTCTCTCTCTCGAAATGCTTATAATATCTGTGCGCGGTTTGTAGAAGCCGCGGCTGGGTGTCGGTCAACAACCCGGCAGACGTGAGTGTGGACATGGCGTACAAGAAGGTCGGCGACGGCCATCCCCTGAGGCTCTGGCGAGTGACGACGGAGGTGGAGGCGCCGCCCGAGGAGCTGCTCCATCGCGTGTTGAGGGAGCGTCACATCTGGGATCCGCAACTGCTCAAGTACAGACAGGTGGCCAAACTCGAGGCCAACGCCGAGGTGTTCCAGTACGCCACCGGGAACATGAGTCCTCTGCCGGCCAGGGACTATTGCGTGCTCAGGTTGGTGTCTCCTTTTTTCTGTTCTTTTTTTTTTCTTCTTCTTTCTTTCTTTCTGCGAAGCCCGTTTACATTGACAGACTTTGGAATTCGTCTCTTCTCTTCGTCGTTTTTTTTTCAGTTTGTTGGGCTTGTATTCGTAATGGGTGTTATTATGCTCGAATTACGTGAATTTTATCGGAGTATAACGTATACATCGAGGCATTTTTTTTTGTTCATTTTTGGAAGTGTACGATGTATGATAGAATAGTGGAATACTGCACGAACGTATTTTACAGTTTTAAACTAAAGTTTCATTGGAATTTCTCATTCTTTGAATAAGTAAATAAGAGAGATTACATAGTAGGTTTCCTAGAAACCAAAAATAAATATTTTACAAATGCCAGGTAGAACGTTGTTTTTGAAGTGATTTTCGTGTAGTCGTTAGAATTTGAGTAATTCAAGTCTTTCAATGCAAAATTATTAATGCGAGCCCACGCATTTTCTTGAGATTTGATTGTTGTTATCAAAACTTACATAAAAACATTATTTTAACTTTGAAAACTTATATAAAGACGCGGGTAGTAAACTTTGAATCGTTTTTTTTACATGCCAGAGATTTCTGTGTGGTCAGGTACAGAGTTCTTTATTACCATAATAGCATTTCTTTAGTTTTCAAACTTTTCAATTTTTATGCTTAATAAATTAAACGAAGAAAAATTGTGAAAAAACAATGAATCAATTTTCAAGATTAAATGAAATCGTGAAAATTATTTCAAACCAAAAACACAAAATTGTTTCACAATTATATTATTAGAGTACTTATTGCACGTATGCACTTTTGTAATTAAAAATTAATGTTTGCACACGTATCCCTATTATGTATTGCATAGTGAATAAACCGATCCTCCAGTATTAAATTATTGATTCCCTTAAAATTCGTATAATCAAAGCTTTATTTATGTAATATAAATTTATAATATTTTTTTATCTTAGATCAAACATGTTTAAAATTATTTATAATATTTATAAGCATGATTTTTCACAACTATGTGTCAATTTTCTTAAAATTTACATCTTTCGATACCATTCAATAAGTAGTCCAAATCTCCAAACACTTTGGCGAATGAAAACATTAGCCCCCATCACTGTAATCAATTCCAATCAATAAATGGTCCTTTTATCTCTGCGGGCCACTGGTCCCGATCGCATGCGCGCTCACCGCCAATCAGGCCAACACGGCGAGCAAAAGATAAATAACTCGAGGGACTTATTGTGCTTTGCAGATCTTGGCAGACCGATCTACCGAAGAAGGCGTGCGTCATAGTGGAGACGTCGGTGGAGCATCCGGATGCCCCGGTGATGCTCGGCGGTACCCGCGGCATCGTCCTCGCCTCGCGCTATCTCATCGAACACTGCGGAAGCGGAAGATCGCGCATCATGCATCTCTCCAGAGTCGACACCAAGTGAGTAATGCCTCGGGCCTATGGCGCTGACTGATTCTCTCTCTCTCTCTCTCTCTCTCTCACCCTTTTCACTTTTATCACTCGTGCGTGATGGTTCGGATGTAGGCCAGAGGGTGACGTCAGTTTTTTTTTTAACTTGTTGCTCGAGCTGGCTTTCGTTGCAATATAAGTTAATTGATTTTCAAATTTATACGGATAAATAGATCCATCGGTATTGCTTTTCTATCTGAAACAATCCAATGTGTGATTTATAATTGATTGTATAATGCAATAATTCGCTTGTAATGCTTTCATGAGCGATGAACTTATGACCGGACATCAGAGCCTCATTGCTTATGCAATCTATTTTAATCTGTACTTATATTTATGACGTGTAAGCTTTAATAATGCGTCTCGGGCTGGTTCAGTTCCCTTTAATTTGCATTTGGGATAGTGAAATAAATCACGGGGTTCAAGACTAAGTATCTAATTTTCAAATGCCCTTTGAACGTAAATGTATAGCTCGTCCGTAAAGAATATAATTTACCCTGAATTTAAAACGTCAAGTTAACACTTGTGTAATGTCGTCTTCTCTTGTCTTACAGGGGCCGCACACCTGAATGGTACAACAAGAGCTACGGCCACATCGCGGCCCTGCACCTGAGCAAAATCCGCAACTCGTTCAAGCACACGACGGACGGCCCCGAGAGCAAAGTCTGAGATAAGGCTACCGCGCAGCCACAGCTGCTGCGCGGTTTGGCCCAACAGCACCAGCAGCAGCAGGCGACCGTCATCGCAGCGGCCGTAGCTACAGCGATCGACCAGATGTCCGAGGTACAGCCGCGTCAGGATCCGCGATTCCTGCGCCCGCCGACCACCGACAGCGACTAATAAACGCAACAAAAAGAAAAAGAAGCCCGCGAGACACCACGTGTTTGTCGTGATAGATTTGTTTTTTTTTAGCGGCGCATTCCAGTGCCTGTCAGTGATTTGCTCATGATGACAATGTGAAGAAATTTTTGTGTGTGCGTGTGTGTGTGTGTGTGTGAGTGAGTGAGATGGAGAGAGAAAGAAAGAGAGAAAAAGGTACTCGAAGAGTATGTTACGTGGGAGAGGGAGAAAGCCCCCCCACTTTTCGACCACAAGACTTTGAAAATGAAGATTATTACGATACGTGTATACCGAATTGTGTAAGAAGTATATATTGATTATGTTCGTTTTGTATTTGTCAGTCCTTCGGGGGGATATATATATTGTCCTTTGTTCCCGATAACTGTAAATACGAGTCCTTTGTTACCCTTTGAATGTATATTCCATGATGTGTATCCGAAGATGTGTCGCGACGCGCGAGTGTTTACTTTTTTACGAAATGTTTTTCTTTTCTTTTTTTCCGTTCGGACCAAATGTCGTGTTTTTTTTTCCTCGTTTTTTTGTATCATTATTATATATTGATTATTATCGTCGTAATTAACGATTAATGATGTATAGCATATACGTGTAATTGCGTTGTTAAGGTGAAGAAGAAAATATGTAATCTCTGTATTTTAATACGTTACGAGGCAATGAGGAAGCGATGCGCATGCACATTATACATTTCGCAGATGAAAACGTATAATGAGCGCGAGGCAAGACGCGAGTATAATCTCACACAGTTCGAGCTGGACAAGTGTTTAAGCTCAATGCTCTCGTTTCCCCTTTTGTTCCGAGGAAGAATAAAGATTATTGGTGGAACGAGTGATGAGACACGCTGCGCGTACCAAATAACAGAACAATACTGCACAGAGATGGGAAAAATGAACGTCAAACGTATATTTTTCAACCGATAAAATACGATTGACTATAACCGGGCTTTTAAAGCTTGTAAATGCGATACCTGAATTATTATACCTAGCATATAAGACTCCTTGTTCATGAGTTTTACGTTATTCGAAACTTTGTAACTGTAAATTTTAAGGACGAAAAAAAGATACGCACCTTCCTTTTTTATGCATTCAATATAAAACTATGTATGAAAACAAAGAAAAAAAAAAAGAATATGTAACACGCCAATTCCGCTTTAGACGCATTCAGTTTTCCACGTTGAACTGATTACGCGTACCAAAAAAGAAAAGAAGAAGAAACAACAAAGTGTATGGTTTCAATGCGAAAATATCGACAAGTGTGCAACAAAAAAAAATCATTCGAAGCAAAAGCGTACCATTAGTTTCGTGTTTAGTGGATGTCTTAAAATCAGATGTTGACCGATTGGACGCGTGTGTCTACATATATATTGCAAACGTCCTGCATGTGTTCGAAGTTGTTGATCGTCACTTGTTCTTGAATTAATTATAGCGATGAAATATTAATGAAGATACCACGTGGGACCAGATTAAGTGGCCCAGAAATGATAATATCAATAAAAGAAAAAAAGCGCGTCAATACAAACAAATATAATTGTAATTTAATGCCCCGGAATTCGCTAAATGGATCGTCAATGTATTTTAACATAATGCTAGTCAAGATATACTTTAGTTAAGGAGGTGCGCGCGTGAAAATAATAATTAATTGATTAATAACAATTATACAATTAAATAAAAAGCAGATGAAGACAAAAGCGCGTCACTGACACAATAATAAATGTGTATATTCATATTCCAAGATGTTTATTATGTAAAGATAAAAAAAAATATAAAAATAAATGATATAACGACAATTATTTAAGCATATTGTCACGAGAGAGGGAGAGAGAGTTTTAAATCGAGCGTGGAAGCGAGAGAGAGAGAGAGAGAGAGAGATTTTGATGACGAAGAAGTTTTATGCAAAGATATATTTTTGTGTCTAAGAGCCAGTAGATTGAGAAAGATGCGATGCAGAAGTTATATGATGTATCACTGTTGAGTTGTATATATGTACATTATAATACAATGAATGAAGAATATATACATATATATTCACTAAAACAAATATTTTTTATTATTTTTTTCTGACCTTCACTTTTGGTTTCATTAGCACACCTTAAATTCCTATTCAAGGGAAATATATGCTTCAGTACTTTTTAGATTTTATAACATTTTAACCAAGTTCTTTTATAATTCTTTTATATACCTTATCTTTCATCATTATTTAATTTTTCATTTGAAATAAGTGTACTCGATATAGCTTGAGATATTTAAGACAAACTATTATATACAATAATAGAAATCAAGTGAATGATGAATACTTTATTTTACAATCATAAAAATAATAATGATTCAATAGCAATATGTAAATATTATTCATTATTATTTACTTAGAATAAATTAATTTTTATAAAGTTCTATTTAAACTACTTAAAAGCCCCTGATATTTAGAAATATACAATTTCGTAAAATTAATGAACTAATTCCCTACAAGATATGATTCTAGTAATAACATTCGTTTTATGTACCTATAAATAGATTCTAATATCATTTAAATTAGTCTGTCGGGATTAATAATACTCTCTCATAAAAATAATTCTAAAACTACTGTAAGACTGTTGATAATATATAGAAAAAGATTGGCTTCTTTATTCTTAATAACTTATACGAGATTCATAAATTCTCGCAAGTTTATTAATTATTTGCATTCGTTGTTTATCAAAGTTATATTTATTTTATAAGTTTTATTTTATTTCTTCATGAAAAAGCGTTAACGTTTGCTATCGTTATTGAAAACTTCGAATCTCAAATTTTATTTAATTTGATTAGTTCATTCTTTAACTTTTACATAATTTAAAGGATCGACAGATAAACGTCCGTAAAGTTGAGAGCAAGCATTATAAATATTAATGACTTTACCCCCCTTCAAAAATCAAACGCATCCTTTATTAGAACATGTGCACAATGTTTGGCGATTTCGTTGTTAGACAATTGTTTGATCGATACCTTGGTTGCCAAAGCGATATTAGTCACATGTGTTTTCGGTCCTCCTTCAAACTCGTTCAGGTATTCAGTCTGTCGGTGCATATAAATATAAACACACAGGCCGAAAGTAGAGGTTATTACTCGCAAACGCTATACTCTTGTTCCGAAGGCAATTAAAAATTCTATAAAAATGGTGAGACTGCACGTAAAGAAAATAACGGAGGACCAATTTCTTTATGAGACGAGCGTAGAGGCGAAGGTCGACGACATCATTCAGGATATAACTATCATTCATAATGGAAGATTGAAAGTCTCCAGACTTTGTTACGGTATAATTACGTTCTCACAATAAAATTCCACTCTATCATTTAGAACTTTAAAAGTGCATTTTAAAGGAATAATATTGTGAATTATTCTTATTATATTTTTATAAGAAATATAAATACAGGCTATATTTTTTCATACCGGTTTATAAAAGTCATAAATACATAAATCAATTATAATTCATTTTAAATGCGCTTAATTGAAATAGATATGGAAGATTTAGCTGATCACGGTACGATGTTGCCGCCAAACATGATGGGTTTAACCGATGAGCAAGTAGAAGAACTGCATCTGAAAGACGAGTGGGGTGAGAAATGCCTGCCCTCCGGTGGATGGACCTTCAATAGAGACATTATGGGTAAAGTGGATCTATTATTATTTTTATAATCGAATCCATAAAAAACAATTCATTACTTTTTTATTATTTATCTTTACATATTATTGATCTTGTTAGCTATTTTAAAAACATTCATAAAAAGTGAATGATTATCTATAATAAAATTTTATAATTGCGTTACAGATTTTATGGTTTATATAAAGATTTAAAAAAAAAGGGTGGTGCGTGTATTTAAAGATTTATTATACACAGAGGGGTTATTCAGCGCTGTTGAGCGTAAATAACTGAAAATAAACTTTAGAATTAATAATTTTTATATAAAACAAATTGCATTTTGTAAATCGATTTTGGATTATTTAAAAAAAATGGTGAAATAATTGTATTTGTAGGTAAAAGAAACGGTAAACAGCCAAATGAAAGTATGCAAAAAGTAATAAAAGATGCTATGGAAGAAGCTCGAGCAATGATATCCAAGGTAAGAGTAAACTTATCTATAAATCGAATAAAAAAAAATCATAAATTGTAATTACAAAAATACCTTGTTTATTTTCTTAACCATTTTTATATAATTTTGAAATAACTTAAACTAAGTAAGAGTATTTAACTCGTATGAAAATATAATTTAATTATTTAACTTTTAAATTAATAAAAATACTGCACTGGAATTAAAACAAAGTTAAAAATGTTGTCAGTTTTAAAACAAGCCTTTGCTTCACAGAGATTGATAAACCAAGATAAACTAATCACCCAAAAAGTCGTCCAAGATGCCTTAGACATCCTAAGAGGCGCTGTAATGATTGTTTATCCAATGGGCTTACCACCGCACGACGTAATTCGTCTCGAATTTGAAAACAACGAAGACCTGACCGGTACTCACGCATCACTCGAGGTATTACCATAAATATCCTTAACACCGATGTCAAAGTCGATTATCTGCTCAATACCAAGGAAATTGTAAATATAATTAAACCCAAATCTCCAGATCATAGATTTGCAACTGGCTCAGTTATGGTTTTCCGGCAAGGAATTGTTACGTGGCCATCAGCTTAAGGATTTCATCGGGAATAACGAGAAGACAAAGGTCATCGTTAAAATATCTAAGAGAGGCTCTGGAGCACCTCCGCGTGAGCCGGTCATGACGGACGAGGACCGCAAGCAGCTTATGTTGCATGCTCACAAGCGCCAGGAGGAAATTAAGGTAAGTGGGTGGATTGTAGTGTCCTTCCTTGCCGATTGTAGTTTAGAAACTCCTTCGCTACCTGCGTCTGCATAAGAGTTTTTATTCAATGCGTTGGTTATATGTTATTATTTATTTGAAGTATTGCTGAATTTCCATAATTAGAATTACCATATTATTTATGGTAAGTTATACACCTGACCAACAAATGGTAATTAGTGAAGGTAAGTGTTTTGACAATCCTTCCTTTGACGGTAAAACAGTATAAACATCGGAATGTAAAATTTTCATTGACTAAGGGATGATAAACGGATTAGTACTGATTTTATAACAACTAATATTTTAACGTTTGAAACCTTCAACTATTTATTAGGTATCAGATAATCTACTGTATAGCCAACCTTATTCTTTACCCCTTCAAATTCAAAAGCATAATTTTTTTAAACTATTTAATAGTCTATAAAGAAATTTTTTTTTGTTTATTCGTGATTGTTCGACAAATTTTACTGAATCGATAAATCATAATAAAAGATTTTTGGCAACTCTATTGTTAAGTGGGTTAAAGTTACCCTTAAGCGATTTATGTTGCCTTAGCTTATAGTATTACATATAATAGGAAGACAGCTTTGATTCATAAGAATTTAGTAGTCTCAACCAAGAATAATAAAAGTTCACAAGAATTATTTTGATACTTAGATGTAGAATAAAAAAGTAAATCACTATTTTTTTATTTATAAATTACTGTAAACAAAGTAATTATTTGTATATAATAATAAGTGAACAAAAAATATCATAACAGTTTTTATGTTTCATGCTGCTAAGGGGTTATTGCGCGCAAAGCACATATGTGCTATTGAACTTCTGTGTACCGTGAGGTAGAAAAAAAGATAGAAGTTAACAATTCCTCAGCTATTCTTTAGTAAAGTGAGATCAATAATAGAAAGTAAGGCGCAAAATAAAAGTTCTGAAAGAAGATTCTTAAGATCTATGTTAATAATATAGCACTTCAGTAAAACTTTGATGAATGCTAAATGACGAATACCAATAGTCATTATTTAATAGCTAGCGTTAGTTATAAACAATAGTGAAAATTTCACATACTTATATGAAAAATGCGATAGTGTGACGTAGAAAATTATAAATTACGTAGTTAACTTTTAATCAAAATACGAATCCCTCGAACATATATACCAAAAATAACAATCATTCTTTCAATTGTATAATAATTTCATCTAAATTTCATAATGTAAAGATTGTAGGTACATAAGCATAATTGAAGTAAGTATAACAATGGAATTTGTAATTGTTCATGCTCTTATTATGACCACATATATACTTAATAATTTCTCAACAAAATGAGTTAAAATCCAATACAGCCATCTGTACTCTTATATTGAACTCTGCATATTGAATGGGTACTGTACAATAAGTCAAAATTACTCTAAAACATAACGTTTTTGTGATAGTTTAATAAGAATTATAATTATTTATTAAAACCAATGTTACTATTGAATTTATCCAAGTATATAGAAAGGCTCGTCACAAGGTAAGATTTTTCCACTGTGTAAAAAGTACATACATGGTAAGTTGCATGTAAGATAGTATCGCAATGAAACTCGCTGATTGGATCCTGCATAATTTACATACGAATAAAAAGGGAACTTTCATCAGTGCTCCACCTCACTCGAGTTTCATGTATCATTGCAAATTACCTTTGGTAATTAAAATAAACCCCATTGCACCATTCTCTTGGAACGCATTTTAATTCATGTAATTAAGGTAATTTTGTCAATTGTTCACGCACGTCGAATATCAATTTGCTGTCACCGAATCAATCGATCGTCACGCGTGTTACGGTAAGTTGAAGCTATCGATTAAACAGCTTTGGCATTAAATTAAGTCAAGATGCATTTGGATTCCCCTCGAATGTGCCTGCAGACTGCAATTATACGAGTATAGCTGCGTCACTTATTTACTCTAGCTCGTGACAAGCAACCAACGCCCCGGCACCAGTTGCATTACCTAGTTTACTGACCTGTTCCTATATATACATCGCTAAGGTGTGTGCGTGTGTGTTTGATCATTTTAACAGACCCAGTTTGTAAACAGTTTTCCTTTCGAGCTCCCACGGGCTATTAGAAAGCCGTTCTTGACAGAGCGGCATCTGAAAGCCATTAGTTCGCAGGCGAGGAAAAATTGAAATTGCGCGCTTGTAATTTTGAAAGAAATTTTTTTTTATACTTCGCTATCGAACGGAAAATTTGTAATGATGCGAAATAAATTATTTTAATATATTATACATTACCATTGGGACGGTGAATTTATTTAAAAAATCAAAGACGAACAGAAAAACGACAATATATTTTATAACGCATATATTTGTACTTGAATAATACGTTTCACATCTGAAAACACTTGCAAATAGTTGTTGGTGTTTTATGTGATGAAAGCTCAAATAGATCCACAGATAATAAAAAAGGCCTTCCGTGTAATTTTACGTGCTCGTTGATTTTTATCAAATTATATAGATATTAATGTTTTATGATTTTTAAATTGAGTGATCGAAGCACATCATAAAATCTTCTAGCGATGTATAATAATGTCTAAAACAAAATTTATTTTATCGATTAAACTTATAGATACTTTATTAACTGATGAAATAAAAATGTTTTCTTACATTCAAAGTAATAATAAATTTTCTATATTGATCAATAAAGTAAAATTAATAATCACCACTCAGAATAAAATAAAATTAAGAATTGATATTTCGAGGCCAAGATCTCGACTAGTCAAGTTTCCAACCCGTAATAGTAACTTAATATCCCTGCAATTCAATTATCTTTAAATCTCAAGGTTTACCTTGAATTAGACATTTAGTGTAAAATGAAATTAGAAAGTCGACCGAAAAAAACGTTTGACCTACAATTTACATATGTCTATGTTAACCCTCGTACTTTACTTCTGCACCGGCTGTTTATGATCCCACGCGACAATTGATCAGCTGCTTTCTTTTATGGTCCGAGCTCGCTTATATACATCCGGGACAAAAATTTAATAAAGTTCAAAGCAGCTGGCAATCGATATTAAAATATAGCTGTCCAGAGGAAAGGCCTTTCTCGGTGTGTCTTAAGTCCGCGCGACACGCCAGGGGCGTTTTGTCGGGGCGCGTATTACAGGAGTGACGAAAACAAAGCTGCGAGTGTAATAATACGGTAATGATCGCATTAGCTGCTGATGGTGGTGGTGAGTCCCCTTATGTTTGTCGTTCGCCGCGTTTCTCCTTCATTTTCGCGCGTTTTTACCTCGTTTACTTTTATTTGCCGTAACTCGCGCTTTGATCGATAAAATGAATGAAACGCTGCAATTCATTTTTTTCCAGTTTTTTTTATATATATATATATATTTTTTTTTTTAATAAAACGCTTGTAATGGCTGGCGATTCATTTGGTTCCGGTTCTATTAAGAAATAGAGGGTTAGATTATTAGACTGATTAGGATTTCAGCACGAACTCTTCGGACTATATTTAATTAATGAGAGAAGAACGAAGATGAGAATAAGTCGTGTTGATTTCATGAAGAATATATATTCCTATTAACTATTTAGCACTGAATATAGTTGTAGATATTTTTTATCATTGATCAAATATTAATGATAACTCTATATTATAGCAACGGGGGCTTTCTCATATTTTTTATGGCCCGAATTGTCTAGTAGCAGTAAAACCAAATACGAGAGCGATATATTTCTCCAGAATCTCATAAATAGTTAAACAATGTTTACGTGGCTGACAATAAGAATGAGATCTTACAGTTTATAGAAAAAGCTATTTTTTTTTAAAACGCGTGAGTTACATGAGGAATTGTTATTCGTTAATTTAATAATTTTTCTATAGTGAGATTCTGACAACTTGTTGTAGGATTTGTATTTTTCCAAAATATCTGTTTTATTTGGAGTATAAGTTAAAATAATATGACAGGATTTGTATATTACAATTTCTGTGATTTTCGAATCTTTGAAAAATCTGAAATACTACGAGAAAATCCATTTCAGAAATTTTCAATCGAATAGAAAATGTATTACATCAAGCATACGATTCGATATTACAATAAACATCGATATAAAGTCACCCGTAATTTATCGTCAAATTCTAAACATCTACGTATCGTCGTACATCATAATGAATAATTTTCTTTACTTTTCCACCTCTCCCTAATGAAATATTAATACTGTATGCTCTACCATCTCTCACTATACCTTACGTGGTGGGAAAGAGAAAAAAAATACGCGCGCATCCTACGCGCGAGGAAAAAATGTGCACGCCCCAAGGTTATAAGAAAAAGTCGCTGAAAACAAGAAAAAAGTGAAGAAAAAAAAGGGCGGGAAGAGACACAAAAAGAAAGAAGGAGCATTACCATGGAAAGCGAATTCCAGCGCACTAACCACAAGAAAAACGAAACGCCGACGAGAATCGCCCTTAAACCCCTGAGCCATCCGAACGTAATGCTCTATATCATATATACAGGGTGTTCGAAAATTATAGAGCTACTCACAAGTCAGAGCTGAGATATAAATAATTTTGAAGCAGAAGTTTAATAATTACTCTGAAATATAATAAAATACGAGTACTATAGTCATGGAATGCCAATATAAATCAGTAAACAAGTACTGGCATTAGTCAGTCATGTGCCTTTTTACCAACTTCAGCCGATGACTTTTTTTAACTTGTTATTTATCCAAATATTTTTCCTGTATATAAAAGCAGCTTACAAATTAAAAATCAAGGATTCTTCTTCCATTCATCTATATCCACAATGTGGAATAAATATTTTCACTTCCAATTTAGGATTACACTCCATTTGCAAAAAATAAAATTTTTCATACGTCCGTCAACTATTTTAGTCGCAGTATATCGGCCAAATCTTCGGAACAAATTTCCCCACGTGGGTCTATACCACTTCTCCGACCCACCCCGTACAAAGTAAAGAGCGTGGCTACTCTCACGTAACACTCTCTCACCTCTTCAGAAACTTATCCGGCCGTGAATCTTCATGAGGAGAGCGGGCAGGAGGACGAGGGTCGCGCATCTATTCTCGCACGCGCGCATCTTCGCTATAAAGAAAGGAAGGAAGGAAGGAAGGGGGGGGTAGGCAGTAAGAGGGGGTAGAAGAGAATACACAGCGAGGAGAGAAGAGATATTGGAAAGGACGCAGTCACGTAATGTAGGTATATGTAGTGGATGTTTCGTCTCCTCGTCCTTGTGTCGTCGACACACCGCTTTTCATTAGATACGGCTTCACTCGCGCGACCGCTTTACGTACAAAGTATATACGTCAGTTGAAAAGCACAATTATACGCCGCCTTCGCTATCTTTAACTCTTGCCGTCTCTCGGAGTTTCCATCTCTTTAGCAAGTTCTCCTCCTCCCCGAGTGACCTGAGATAATAATGAACAACTTGAGTTATCTGGAAGTTTGAGAGCAAATATATTGAAGAGCTATAAAGCTGTGCCTCGTTATATCGGCGAAACTTACTCGTTAACTGTTGCGCGCACAAGGACAAAAGTTGGAGGGACATGAATTAGCCGCTGATAAGACTTGATTTGTAAGTTCATAAAATTTTCAGAGAATGTGAAAATTATTTTGCGTAATATTCTTATAGCCATGATGTTATCTAAATTTTTCTCTTAACGAAAAGAAATAGGTGAAAAAAATGCGTGAGCTTTATATCATGTTTCCAATATTAATTTTGAAAATTATAGACAAATTCATCGAACGACCTACAGCTTAATTTCTTATCTAAAATAAGTTAAAGCACTGTCTTAAGCACAATGAACACTATTAGGGATTGACAAATAACAGGGTTATTCTTAATCCAGACATCCTAGCTCGCGACGGAAAAAAGACGACTTTCCCGCGCCAAATTAGGTCAGAGTTAATACGAATTCTTTTCACGATCTTCGCATATCAAATATTACACGATGTAACATTTTCGTGAAGAAATCATGTACCGGATCCTTTCTTGATATAAACGTAATGATATATTTATAATTTTGAGTTTTTGCATATTACTAAATGTCAGTGAAAAATGTATGCGAACTTTCGTACTTCACTGGTTACTTCAAGTGATTAAAACTTTATTGCTTTCTCTGACTGTCTTAACTTTTTAAGGACAAGTTCGTTATATTTGTATATAATTCATTTTATTTTGTGGCGCATTTACAATTGGATTCCATCGGCGATTATTCTTACGCTTAGTTCAGTAAATTCTTCTTAGCTTAGATGACAGAGAGAAACTTGAGAATCGGATTATTTGAGTTACCTTAATAAAAGAGCGAAAATTACAACAAGAAACTGAGTTTCTGTTTCATTATTTCTACATCGCAATGTCGCGAATTACAGTAACAAAGTATAATTCGTCTAACCGAAATTTTCGCTATCTCAAACAAAAACAGAATTATGCTAGTACAAAATAAAAAAGGTAATTGCAGCAAGATAAGAAAAAAAAATGATGCTTGTAAAATTACACAGCTGCATAGTGCCGACTCTCATACACGTCGTGCACTCATTTTCCCATCTCGCTTTCATAGCGCATAATATCGGGGTATCGGAAGTCAAATCCGGCCTAGCTTTTATTTTGCGTTATATATATATATATATATATATCGATTCGCATTAAAGTAAAAGGGATGAGTCACGAAGCGAGCAACAGCCTCGCAGCAACGGCGGCGGCACACCCACATAGAAATGTCATCGCGCCGCTCTTTGCCGCAGAAAGGAAATGTGTAGCAGCAGGGGAGAACGTGGCGGTAATTAAAGAAGGACTGTGGCGCGCGACCTCAGGATTTTTACCCTCTCCCACGTGTGTGCCTGCTGTTATATACCAACCAGATAGAACGAACGCTAGTACAAAGTTGCAGTCGGGGTAAATCATTGATTTTTATCTCCCTCGCCCATGCGGCATATCGTGATTCATTCTAAAGAATATGGGCAAATATTTACGTGTATATCCGATCGCGATTCGTGAGTGTGGCAAATCTTTGCGAGCTGCGTGTTCCACTGACACGATTCAAGGATAATAGGCTCGGTTTTCTTCTTTAATCGCGCTTTATGAAGAAATTAATAGAATATGCTACATTTAATTGCGGGCGAGATGAGGCATTTTAGCGCCAGCGACGAATGAACAAGATTCGTGCTGTAAAGCAATTATTTAAATTAATATTCGTTATCATTGATGGATAGAAGGAGAAGATATAACGAGTTTTAAGTAGGTCAAAAATACGGAATTTCAGCCATTCTGTGCATGAAGTCCTCGACCAAACCAGAACTGTTATTATTATTATATGCACGAGGACGAGTTAACTCGTCTTTATGCATTTTTCATCGTAACTTTTTATCTAATTCATTTCGACGCATATATATAAGGACTTAAATGAAAGTTAAAGAACTGGTACATTGAATGCGAGAACGATCCTTTCTAACCAATAATTGCACTTTTTATTGAAATGGCCAAGGTTTCGAATGTTTCTTTATTTTACGTTCCCCTTCAGAACCAAAAAGTATTATAAAACTGTATTACTGTAACGTATACACATTTGACTAATTTTAAAATAGAATTATTACATTAAGGAGCGACTTTTGCCGGAATGACTCATTCGCAGGAAGGCTAAAATTAAAATACGTACTATGTTTGATACCATTTTAAACTATTTAATGATAACAAAATTATATGATTTTACTGTCGTAAATAAGAAATTAATTTAAAAATTATTTACTAACAGTTTAATATCATTGTTATTAATTAATCGTGTTATAAAGCTAATTAGAGTTATCAAATGGGAACAAATTTTCTATAGCATTTCTTTGAAGTCTTTTTGCCTGGCGTTGCGCTTTCAACAACGTAATCCTTTTTTCAATGCTCGAACATAAATAACAGTTTTCTCTTTGAAAAAGTTTCAGGAAGCTTTATATAGTAGGCGTATTATACTTACACTTGCCAGGGATCTAATACAGGAAATGGGCTTTCCTGTATCTCATGTCAAACACGCTGCATAGATACATTCGACATGCGCACTTCCGACTTGTGGAATTTCCGCATATATTGTTCTTGAGTCAAACAAAAAAAATTATGTTACGAAAATGTTGAGATAAAGATATGATTTTAATCTGATAACAACAATGTTAGAATTTAGTAGTAGTAGAAAACAATTTTTACTTGTCAAGGTAAAAAGTCTTTTCGAATGCATTTAAAATTGATGCAATAAAATTTTAAGTTTTGCTTACACTTGAAACGACGTCTTAAAAGGGTAAAAGAAGCCACAAAAAAACATAGAAATACTTTTTGAAGTCGTAGGAATGAAAATACACATTTTTGCTTCTATCTGTATTTATGCGTACGAGCACGCATGCTTATAGTGAAAAATTTCATTTTCTTACGTAAAAAGATGTGAAAAGTTTATAAAATACGTTTAAACTTAATAAAATAAAAGATATTTTACATAAACTATAAAAATATCATGCTGCAAAAATAATAATGAAAAAAATAAACAGATCAGGAAGATGTTTTTTTTTTCATAAAAATTTCACTTTAATATGACAAAGGTGACATAAACATTCGACAGAAATTATTTTTATACAAACATATACAATTATCGCGTGCTAATTTCCAACGAAAATGGCGCACTTTATTCATAGTGACGGTATGCACTTATATATATATGTATAATGTAAACGTCGAAATAGAATTCTGTATAATTTATAATAATGGCAATAGTAATAAAATTTTCAATCTTGATTAAGACGCGTTTCCGCTGCCGTAAAGATAACGCAAATATACAATCTATTTTATGTATTCATATAGTTAATATACTTCGTTTTTGCGCGTTGGCGTGCTTGAAAAATCGCTCTGCTCTCGATTTTCCAGGTGCGTAGTAGTTAAACTGGTATGAACTCAAAAGGAAGAAGGCACATAGAGTACAGTACATTTAGAGATGGTCGTACAGTTTTTTTTTATCATTTATTTCCAACGTCGATATTTATTAGGTTTTCTTCTTTTTTTCTCGTATTCAAATGAATCATTTACTGGATATTTTTTCTTTATCGTCGCGCTTTCTCGTTTTATTGTAAAACATGTGTATTAAATATTCATATATAAACACTGTAGTTTTTTTTTTTTTTAATTTCCGTAGTCGTAGAACAATGACACTTATACGAATGCAAGATCACATATTAAATATATCTTATAAAGTTGATGAAAGCGTGATTTTTTTATGTCTCGTGTTTTTGATGATTTGAGAAAACCTACTTTTGAATTACACTAAATCATAGAGAATTATTACGATTGCATTACTTGTTCAGTAAAAATTAAATAATCATTTGTATAAATACTTTCCAATTAGTTTAGGTAAAATCTCAAGTATAAAAAGGACTGTTCTGTATGATATAAATATAGTAAAAACATGTATAGCTCCTTTATAAAACTATATATATATACGAATGAAAAAAATTGCAGTTAATGAGTTTGTCTTTTTTTTTATGAAGTTCTATTACATGGGTGTAATTCAAAAGTTACTGTTACTTTTCGATGATCAATAAATTCACTGTGAGAAATGCCTTAAATTATTTTCGCATAATTAGCTGCTGTCAATTGAAGCGCAAAACCTTTTGAACTTACTTGAATGTACCTTAAAATGGTGATTTCATTATACCTATAATATGAATGTAATGGTATTTATATATCTATATATCTACAATAGAAGCAACGCAGATAAAATTTGCTGTATGCAGCTATTTTTTTAAGCTTTGTATGAATAAAATTTATATAGAAAAACTTCCATTCTCGAGTAACTGTTGCCGAAAGCGATACCTTATCGGCATTAATTAAAAATATCTTTCTTGAGTACCTGTCTTCTCTCCAGTATTGCATTATATTTATTATTAGATTTAGAAGATTCCAGAAGCTCTTCCATTATGTTTCTTATGACTTCTCTAGAATGGCGATACTCGTTTTAGGCATTAATATTATAATGTGTTATTTTTTTACGATCTCAATTACCGTGAAATTTACGACAACTCGGTAATTGATGCAGTATTCATAAGGTTGATAATTCTTTTATAGCGCAATAAATATATAAAATGAGCATTTAAATTAATGACCATATTGTAATTATTCGTGGAACTTGACCTCCTTCATTGTTACAATTCAATGTTCACAATGCAAGTACTAATTTGTCGAAATAAATTTATTGTATATAGTTTATCGTACACAAAGGCAGTTTGCGTCGTACAGACACAGCAAACACGTTACGTAGAGTAAAAAATGATTTGGTATAATAATCAAGTGTACAATTTTGCAGTTTAATAATTTTTTAATGTGAAAAGAGACTATGGCGTCATATGTCGTTGTACGAAAATTTAGTCTTTTTCAATCACAGAAATTTGCATTCAACATTTAGGTATAATACAGTTCCACAATTTTTTTCACGTTAGAAAGTATTTATTTTGTTCTTGTTAAATAATTAATTGTTGTAAAATGCGACATATGACCCCTTTTAGTTAGATGTTTGAAAATGTTTACTACAGTATAATTGTGAATTTGATGTACGTATTTATTAAAAATTTAGTATATTATTTTTAAATTATGTAAAAGCTTTTGTCATTGCTAAAAAAGTTACAGCTTGTCAAAAACATTTTTAAATTTTAGTACATGTCTCTATGGGAGTATCAAAATCTAATTAATCTGATGCATTTTAGAATAAGACAAGTATGTAGTCAAATCTTTGGTATATATAGTTATTAAATTATAAAATTGCCACCGAAGTTGGATATATTTCACGAACTCTAGAATTTATATAATGATTCGGCGTTGCAATAAGCTGTTGTGTGATATAATGAAAATCCGATTAGGAAATCAAAAATATCACATTTTTGTTTTGATTATTCGTGTAAACTATATGCATTACGTTACAATAAAAAAGAAACTAATAACTGCTCAGTATAAACTTTGGAAATTCTTCAATCATTATGACGATTAGTATACCAAATGCGTCAGTACAAAAATAGCAAAGATTATACAATGCCTGCAATGAAACTTTACGAATTAGAATATCTGCTTCACTGTACGATTTGTGATGAATAATATAACAAAGTATACACGACGCGTCCCTTCATTTAATACGAACAGAATATTCGCAGTATCCGAAGAAATTATTTTCAAGTAAAACGCGACGTATTTTCTCGTACAGATCTTAAATTTATCTGACGTTTCGTAATCGACCATATATAAATCGCGAAACTAACAATAATTCTAAGTATAAAAAACGTGTGTGTACGTTTTATGTATATAATTAATCGTTGATGCCTTTGTAAACTGTTGAGTAAGGTCGCCGCATTATCAAAGGCCACACTTACATAAATATGCAACAATAATGCTTTCGGCTGTTCGGCCCCATTGGGGGGTTAACATGTATGCACACCGAGTGATTAGCGTATCAGTTTAGTCACTATAGCGGCTCGGCGCTTCTTATAAGCATATGCTAAACTCGCACAGAATCGATCTCGATGGTATACCCACCGACGTGCCAAATAAGGAAAACACCTCGCTGTGATGTAACGTAACGTTGATGATCGTTTGGACTGATATCTCGAAAGATTAAAATTTTGAAGATAAAGAAGATAAAGAAAATGAACGAAACGCAAATGAGGTTGTAAAATATCAAAAAGTTTGAAATTTGGCACAATGTTTGTGTCCGTGTATAGTTTTCTTTAGGGTTATCAAAAAAGTGATAATGTAAATAATATTTATTCATATAAGTCAATTGATTAATATGTATCATGATTTTACCAAATTTCTAGTAGCGATCGAATTACTATTATTGCTATTATTGCATTAGTACGTTGCTTAAAATTAAATTCCATTTTCTAAAAGCATATTTACACTGTAGTGACAAAAGCAATGTAAATGTATGTATTTATTAAGCATGGCTCAAAATTTTAATTATTCAGATTCGATATATCAGCCCTTGTTCAAATAATGTGTCTCGAATTTATATACTAATTTGGGTATACTTATTTAAAAATTCGAAGATCATCTACAAGATTCCGCATGCAAAATTTGATTTCAAATATTAAAGTCAGATCAACGATAAATTCAAAAGATGATATCGTTTGTCGAAATCTCAGATTTAAAATAGTTTTCGCGAGGTTCGAAAATGCATTTCAATAACAATTAGCTATAGCTATCAACAAGAACGTCATTTAAATTAATTTTAATCACATCAAAATTCAACTATTCATCAGCTTATTCTAAAAATTAACATGTACAAAATTAATTGAAACTTACAAAAAACAAATTAGAAAAGAATCCTATGAAAACTATAATTAGTTTAGTGACGGGCCTGAAAAATAAATAGTAATTTTGGGCTTTTAAAAAAATGAAATACGTTGGTAACGCAAACAACGGCTATTCAAAACTCCGCAATCGCATAACAGTTTTGCCGAGGCATCAAGCGACAATGCACGAAGCGCAACAGCCCATACATAAGCCTCGACGCCTATTTCGTATGAAATGGATCGCGCGCGCGCGCCCGCACGCCTCGAATTTCGCATAAAGTGTACTTTCTTTCTTTCTTCTTTATTTTGTTTCCAGGTTATTTCAAAATTATCGTTACCCGTGCGACGTGGCAAACAGGCGATCGGTATTCCCGGCTCTTCGATGGCTATTCACGCGATTGTAAAAAGATAAGGAAAACCCGGGGGTAGCGCATCGATCGATCATATTTGCCCTAGTAAACGCGGGGCTGCACCGGTCGATTCAAGTGTATATGTACCCCCCCGTTGCAGCTTAAGGTGGATTTTCGCGAGCTACATGCGTACGTTATACGGGGTATCGACTTCCAAGATTCTCCTTTGAACTAAAATAAAATACACGATATTTCGTTGGCTTTTCCGAGTGTGATCGTTATTTTGGAGATCGGGGGGTTTCGGTGGAATGGAGGCTTACAGCTATTCATTCGTTACTCGTTATTCAAATACATATAAGCATTATTTTGAAGGGAAGTTATGAAAGTGTTATAAATTTCAACGAGAGCGCAATCACAGGGTCACGAAAAACAGCAAAAACTTGCAAATGGTTCAGTCCGTCAATGAATCTAAATCATGGAATACTCGAATAGTACCGTATATCTACTTTGAATAACTAATTACTTTCTGCTGCTGTAATTTTTCACGACTAAAAAAAGATTATAAAATTGAATTTAAAAAAATTGACAATATAACGCATCCCAAAATACAGAAACCCATTCCTCCAAACACCTCGTATATAGAAAGAAAGAAAGAAAAAAAAATGAGTCTACCCAAGATCTCAACATCGCACCATCGAACAAAGTATTCAAGTACATACCCTATATAATGAAAACACAATGGGTTATCGAACGAGCTGTACACCCTACCGTCTTATCACCTTCCCACTCGGCAATACCATTCCCAGACGAAACAGCAAGGAAAGAGGGAAGAAGAGTAGCCTCGGCTGTAGTTCACACTCTAGAACGAGTCCTCGGCGTCGTCTGTATCGATAAGGGGCAATCTCTCGTACTCGGGTCTGCCTCCGCCTCCGCCTCCTCCACCGCCGCCGCCACCGCCGCCCAAGCTCGGCTTAAACTGCTAAAGAGCCACGCTCCTGATGTCGTTCTCGTTGCTGAGGTGGGCCTGCGGTGGCGTCGAGGTCATCGTGTGTTCTACCAGACCCTCGCCTTCGCCCCCGTCGCTCGACTGCTTGTCGATACAGTAGCGGCAGTGCATCTTGGCGTCGTCGCCCACCTGGACGGACCGCGTTATCACCACCAGGGTCGTCAGACTGATGACGAAGAGGCAGGACGGGACGATCACCGCTATCAGGAGCTCGGTCCGCGTCTTGTTCAGGTCGAAGCGCGCCACCACGAAGAAGGAATCGTTCTGAAACACATAGAACGGACAAGTTTCCTGGGTTCGAGTGTCTATAGGTTTATTAATTAATTATTGTATGTGCGTAGTGCGGCAATTAATGTCAACGCTTTATGGAGCTTTAATTATTTAGAGCTTAATTTATTGCTGGTGCATGCGCTCACTACCGTATTTTAATTTGATTATATATTAACACAGGACGGTCTCTCTTCACGATGAATTTGACATGGGTATATTTTATGCGCGAGTTTTAATCTACATTATAGAGTTATATCTTTCGCAGTAGCGTTGGAAATGTAGTGCGTTGGACTCTGGCAATTATATGAGTTCTAGTGACGGGAATATATATTATGAATGAAAATTGATTTAGGGCCGTCGTATAGCGCATGCATTTTGCACGTAGAAGTTGTTTTATCTGGGTAATAAAATTTTCTAATACCTCTGATAATCTTTTAACATTATATAAATTATTCTTATATAAAAAAAATCTATTTAACATATTCACTTTAAAAAGTTCACTAGATTATTTTTTAATGCTATTGCATTTTTAATGAAGTGAAGTAAAAAGTCATTCTTACCAAGATGAAATACTGACCCTATTAAAAATAGGGATACATAAATCTGAGAAAATTTTGAAAGTTCTATCAGTGATGATGTTCCAATATCTGTTTATACTCATCTAATTACCCAAAACTAATTTTTATTTACTAAAAAAGAGAAAGAAAAAATCACGAACAAAAAAAAAACCAAGGCGTCTGGTAACGCTATGCTCCCGCACGTGCATTCATTCCCGAATCAAATTCATTGCTCAGATCTTAAAAATGAAAAAAAAAAAAAAAAAAAACAAATAGAAAAGGGAAGGAAATTGTTTGTAAGAGATTAAACCAAATTTTCCCTCACAACGGGTTCGAATCGGGAATATTCTTCTCTCGTTCCGGTGATAAAAATGAATCCTATGGTGCTAATACTCACTTATAAATTCTCCCCCGTGCAATCCCTACCACTTCTTTCACCTTCTGTTTCTCCCATTCCTATTTTCCCATCGTTCTCATTTTACACTCGACGTTGACTGTTTGCCGTCAACGCAGTTATATTGGAATAAGTGACGTCATAACCACACTGACAGATACGTGAATTTTCAATTACCGGTCAACAAAAGCTTTGTGAACGTGTCTTGAATTTCTAGGGTCATATTGTAAACCGCGAATACTTTTGTTCTCTCAATTAAATGTGAATTGCAATGCTAATAAGCCTGTATGCTTATTAAGTTATCCAATTCTATGTTGATACAATTTATAATTTTGTATTATCCAAATAAAATTGCATTTTCAGCTTTTTTGACTTATTCTATTAAATATAAGAAAATAATTTTTTGGTATATACGTAAAGAGTTTTAAAATAGATTTTCTGTATTAATATATTTCATAAATTATAGGGTATACAGTGCACCGTAAGCTAAAAAGCTTTTGAGATTTCAATTTAAAATGTAATTTTAAATTTAAATTTATAGCGTCTCTATATAGGCACCCTTTAAGCGTTCATCATTTGCCCTTTGTTTATTTTTAATCTTGGTAGAATCAATACAATGCGATCGTAATTATAATAAGCACAATAAAGGACGATTATGTTTAAACTGTTTACAAGTAAAATAAAAATCTTTCTAATATGGTTAAAAAAAATGTTTTGTAGTTTGACACCATTAGATTATTTATAAATAATTTACCGCAACTCTAAAAAAATCTTAGCCTTATGCACATTTTTTATATTTCGCGCTGCTTTAAAAAAAGAACATAGTATAGATCTTCTGTCACCCTTCAATCAATTGTTTATAAGAATATCTGAACCGAGAAAAATGCCATGGTCACACACTCCAGAATTAGAATAGAAGTGCCTATGGCTTATAAGGGCAGTGGCACTGTTTGTAAACTTGTAGCGACAGCTAAAGTCTTTTCTAAGAATAGGCGAAAAAGTGGCAGCTTCACAGGAGTTTATTATTGGCACACCTTTTTGAAGTGATCTTTAGGTCGATTATTCTCAAAAATGGCGAAGCTGAATTTATCGCACGAATAGAATGAAGGTCGTATGAAAAAATGGAATCATCTCTACTAAATCTACTTATAGCCATCAAAAAGATCGAGAGTTTATAAACGGTCAATAGCTGTCCAAGTCTTCGAAGTAAGCGCCTATTGAGGTTGTAATTATGTTCAATATACTGGATGATTCCATTACCGCGGAACTTTATAGTAACTTTATAAAATAGCAAGTATTAAAAGTAGATATTGCATTTAATATTTATATCATCTAAACGAGGTAACATTGCAGTGCAATTCAATTATATATGCACTTATATCACTTGTAAAATAAAATTCCTGAAAAGAAAGCAGTAAACGTAAATCCCGGAGGCACAAAACGTTTCCCCTGGGATAAGACAAATGGCACATATTTCAGAAACAAGTGCTCAAAATAGGAGAATTTAAAAGCGTAATCGCATACGCTACCACCGACAAGCCGAAAAGGTATGAGAATCAGAACCTCCAATTCAACCGTCTCCCGCACAAAATACAATCTCACGCTGGTTCTTTTTTTTTAATTCAAAACTATATCGAGACTGCAACCGCCCGTCAAACTATACCCAGTTTAAAACTTAATCACAAACTTTTTCCATTTCTCTATACACAATATTAATTTCTGCACCCATAGAACCAATGTCAATATCTTAAATCTCCAGCTCCGCACGAATACATCCCTAATGGCGCACGTCAAATACACAATGTACTCCTCTCCTCTCGGTATTATGCAAATATCTCTTGCTTTCCCAAGCAATCCTATCCGGCTAAAAGAAAAAGCAGCGATCCAAACGGAATTGCGCGAGATTTTCACGAACAAAAGGAGCTCCCCACGTGCATTCTTTTTATCCACCCTCCCCCGCGGACAGTTGGCAAAAAGCGAGGATATAGGATCGTTGGGGAATATATACACAATATATCTCGAGGGTGTACGCGGAGAGAGAGAAAGAGAGGGAGAGAGAATCGCGCGCGGTGTGCATTCGCGTGGATGAGGGATGTCTCCGGTGCGGCACCGACTCTCGTGTTTCGTGCGCACTGCGCCCGGGAGATTCTGTATTTATTATATATATATGCGCGCCGCGCAATGAAATATACCATTACGCGAATTGCCGTGGCGGAAAAACGAAATATATTCGCTGCGTTGGAGGGGAGGTTGAGTGGGTGGGGGGAGGCGGCCAATCGTTACGTATTCAGATATGATTGATGGGCTATCCCCGATTATCTGCGATATGGGAATATTCCGGTTTGCTATTGGGGCGTCACACCCCGTTTTTTTTTTCACGGAGTCATCGGTTACTGCACGCGTCCACGAAAAAAAAAAAACATTCGTGCTATTAACAGAGTATGGGAAAAGTGTTTTTGGATGTTGGATTGATATGTTGCTAAGTTTGCATATATTGTAGTGCTTTATTTGGGGGGAATTCTTTTGGATGTTCTTTTTCAAAATAAAATTAAAGATTGTCTGGATAAAGTTCTTGACTCGTGAAATACTAATATAAGAGGCAAGGCTACATGTGTACGTATATTAGATTTTTTATATTGAAAGGACCCTTGAAATTAGTACCATTATTTAGAGAGCATTGAAGCGCCGCGAATACGAATCGGATTTGATAGAACGACAAGGGTGGAATGTCTATATTCAAATATAATAAGTAGATACATACCACCTTTGCACAGACATCAAACAATATATATATATATATATATATATGTATATAGAAATATATTATTACTAGATCAATTTTCCTTCAAATTATGTTTCAAAGATGAATTACATGCTAAATTCGTCGTTTGATGTTTCGAACCGTTTCTTCTCTGTTCAACATCTTTCAGCGAATATCTTTACTAAAGAATCTTATAGATCGAACTTTGTACGCACCTTATTATAATAGCAAGGATATCTGCTCTGGGCAGTCTGATTGTCACCGTCTGCACCGTGGGTGACGAGGAAGTCCCGACACTCGCCCCGCAGCGTATTAACGCAGCCCTCGAGATTGATGTAGAGACGCGAGCTGTTGTAGATGGTGAGCGAGCGCTGGGATGGCACGTACTCGTCTTTGTTGTCGACTTTGCGCGCGAGACTGCGTTCGTACAGGGCGAGGAAGGTTGTGAAGTTGACGAAGGGCTGGGGCACCAGGTCCTCCGATACCAGCGATCCGTTCACGCAATCCTCCGCTCTGTGTGTGTGTGTCCATTCAATGGGTCGAGCGCCATGACATGAAAAAGACAGGCGAAATTTGCGGTTTTAATATTAATGATGAAATCGATGTGATACTTCGTAAATCTTATGTTAGGTATATCAAATTTCTGGAACAGTTACCTGGAGTATACCTATTTATCTTTAATAACGGTCGCACCTCGCAATGTATTAAAATCTTTCTTTGCACAACTCAAATTCTAGTCTCTTTAACTGCAATTATCAACTGAAAATATCCGAGGGCTAATTATAAATGCACCATAAAAACAGAATCAAAACTAAACACATGACTTCTGATGTTTCGTCTTATACCCCTAAACTGTATGCATAATGAATAAAACCACGCATATTAAACAATGAAAACTCGGCAGTGCTATATAATACATCACCTTACAGAGTGCATCACACCTGACAACAGTGGTATCCAGCTCTCTAATGAAATAACGAAAATGTGCAAGCTAAATAACCGGTGGTGTGCTCGCGCAAGTAGCACAATCTCACCTCCTGCAATTTGTGCAATTACTACTAACCGAGTATACGTGCACACTCAAAAGCACCGGCAAACATCAATTACTTCCAAGTATACTCTCCCGGCGGTGGCGTGGAAAGAAAGCCTCCAAAACCCGAATGAGAAATAGTCGTTGGCAATAATAGTTATAGCGGTGAAGTCGTTTGTGCAATTTTCCTCGCCTATCTAAGAGGGAAAAGAGAGAGAGAGAGAGAGAGAGAGAGAGAGAGAGGCGCTGTAGCTGGAATAATAAAATGAGTATGAAAGGAAGTAGGGGGGAGAGAGAGAGAGAGAGAGAGAGAGAGAGAGAGAGAGAGAGAGAGAGAGACATTGGGTGGGCGCATGCCGACTTCCTGGCTTAGGAGAGAAAACCTCGTGCAATCGAAGTTCTTGGAGAAACTGTGCGGTGCGCGCGAGGCGAGGACTTGTGTTAGGAACTGTTCTCCTTCGGTGTATATAGATGTAGACGGAGGACAACGACCTCGATCGAAATAATGCAGCGAGGAGCACGAAGTGAATCGCATATACTTCTTTTTTTTTACAGAGGAACTACGGAAATTTTTCGAATTAAAACTTGTAGGAATATTGAGCATTATATTACTAATTTCTTCATCTTTCTTTTCTTGCTCACATATTTTAAAAAGTGATTCTTTAGAAAGAATTTAATTATTCAGAGAAAGCACAAATTTAACGTAGTAAGGTTTGTAGGACAGATCAATTTGAATTATGTTGTAATTAGATTTTATATTGTTCTTAACCTAAGATGTAAAAAAAATAGAATTGTGGTATAGGTTTTTATTCCCTTTCTTGAGATAATATTTGCATGGTCAATACATGGGACACTATCGATCAGGTATAGTCAATTTATTGTCAAAATATCAGTTGTTTCTGTAAGTTAAGTATTTTGTGCCCTCTTTATCCCACTAATCATCGTTCTCAAAATTATAGCAGTATTTATATAATTTATAACACCGAAGATGCTTCATTAGGAAATGAATTTGTCGAAATATCCCATTTATAACTGTGCATTTCTCCGTAACCCAAATTAACTATTACATTCTGTATTCTACGTAACGCAAATTAACTATTACATTCTGTATTCTACAACTTATATCGATTACACCTCACATATATATTAAACGTCGCGGAAACTTTAGAAACGTGTACAAAGTTTGGTCATTTATCAATGTGTTTATCTCCTTTTCCTTCCAATCACTTATATTACATTTAGTAACATCTGTACGAGATCCTGCGTCGCATTAAAAATAAACTTTTCAAATTTGTGACTTCTCGTGTGCAGCAAATAAATTCCTGCACGGGGAAATAAGGAAAGCGAATAGTACCTAAGTATATAGGGGGTAGAATATCTTTGGCCTTGTATATATCTCTCAATCTTGTATCTCTATACATCTACAGAATTACCCGTGCTCTTTGCGAGAAGCTCGATCGATTCTCACACCCCCTATTTTACCTCCCGCTTCCGTTGTTCGTCTTGCTTTCAAATCTGAATCGCTTTGTCCTTCTGATTTTCTGCCTTTTTCCGCACTTTTTTTGCGCTGAAACGCAAATTTTGATTTGCTTTGGAAACTACCTACTTCTTTATTTTCTAATAAATTTATTTGTTCTATATTTTTATACTTCTTTTTATTTTTCTCTTTTCTATACTTTTGTCTTCGTGTTGAGAAAGTAGCTTAATTTATGTCTTAATTCAGTTATGCTTATTCAATGTTTTGTATACAATCAAGAGAACTGAGTTTAAATATTAGTGCTGAAATCAGTATGATAATGTAAAAATATATCAAATATCGAAGCATTTCATTTTAAATATTATAGTAATTAGTCAGCACTATTTTCACATTAATTTGATTACAGATACAAAGCTAGCATTATCAAACCATTGATCAAAGGATTGTAAAACTAGAAATGGAAATATTCTAAAGTAATTTTAAAAGTCAGTGTAATTTGGTACTCCAAAACTTATGGGGGTCATGTCTTAACCCGATTTTCCACGAATGCCGTATATACAATCTTCATTTTACGGCTAGAAAGCCGTAAAATTTGAGGGTCAAATGTATCGACATAGCTTTGTAAAATAAAAGAAACGTGATATACCATGTATACATCAGAGTAGCTGTAAAAGTTTCATGAATTTTTTCCGCGTAACATTACTTCCGATGATTTCATTGTAAATTTATATTTTCTGAATTTCATCACCTCATTTGCGGAATTTTATTATACGGAATGCATCATCCGCCAAAATGCCAATTCTGAGTCTGCACAATAATTCTATCGCTTTAGGAGCGTTTGTTGTTCTATTATATTTTCAAACTGCAAAAAAACAATACCAACGTAAACGAGTTATTTAGTGACTTTAATTAAAGTGCTCTAATTAATATAACATCGAAAGCTTGTAATTAAGAAAAGATTCTGCCGTGCATGTAATTCGTTATTGAGTGATAACTTTTCTAAACCTTTTGACGCCACTTCCATTTATTTGAAGAGTATCCAAAAATAGGCAGTATAGTCGATGGTAATGGCATCACGTGACTTTTTCTGCGTCTGTCCGAAACTTGCTTAGAGCTTTTATTCCGATTTCCCCGAGCTCGTCGAATCCACCCTTTCCCCCTTGTCTCTTTCTCATTTCTTTTTTCCTACACCACTTTCGTATTCTATAGGACTATCTCACGGATACTGCTCCCTTTCATTTTTGTTCTAGTGTTTCACTCAATTATTGGGACAGAAGCCTGGACGATTATTAAATATTTTAGCATAAATTCGAACTCAAACAATATGCTAATAATCTTATTAAATTTAATGGATAGATAAGTAATAAATCCATAAGTAGTCTTTTCGCACGATATATTTCGTACGCGATTGTAAGTAAATGCGATAACTGCTGCGACGTTTATTATTGCATTGTCCGACTAAAATTTGAGTTGTATTACTTTATACAATATTACGTGCTAGTACTATTTTCCACTCCACTATATCTTTTTAAATAGCAGTGATAAAACTTTTTTCAATTACACATCAAAACTATACGAAGAAAGTAAATCTTTTGAGAATCCAGTTCCAACCGGCTCCATGTACCTCGAATCTCTAAAAACTTCAAGCGTACAAAAGAACAACTCAGCTCAGCTCACCTCAGTTTATCCCCGCTCCTCCCAATAGCGAAACAGCTGGCAATGATCGCGTCGTCCCCCTTCCTCCAGACTTCTTGGGGCTTGGCCAACCTCAGACCGGGTTTATTCCCATTAGCCCGATTCAGTGCCACTGCCCTCGTGCAGGCGGCAGTCAGTATATTGTCGCCCTGCATCAATAGGACGTTGACGTTACTGGTACTGATTTTGGGACAGTAGCGATCGCAGGTGAAGACGTTCTTTATGCGCGTACAGCGCGAATTGATGCAGCGAAAGTTCCCGTTCAGCTTCATGTTGTCCTTCTCGGCGTCTACTACAGCGCCGTCGGGTTTGTCGTGGCACAGCATCGCCTCGCTGATGTTGCTGCAGTGGCCTAACTTGCACTCGAACACACCGGTTAGCATGTCGCACTCGCTCCCGTTATTGCAGTTGTAACGCTTTACGGATGCGAGGTTCACCTGGACGGGGGAGAGGGTAAATAACGGAGAGTGGCAATTAGGAAAAAGAGTTGACGAGTCGGAAGTAGGTTGCTCGGCAATTGGGACACTGTCGTTCTCAATGGAGTATTTAGTTAGTGCAAATGAGCTTCGGTCTAAATGGTATGTGTTCAAATTTTCTTTATTTTTTTTTTTATTTTTGGCTATATTAATACGAGATATTTAATATCTAACTCTGACGTAAGAAAAGTATCTTAGAAACAAAAAACAGATAATCAATCAAAGTCATTATAGGATTATAACGGAGGAAATGACTTTATTTTATCTTGTGGCCTTGTTAGATGTTGGTTAGTGACCGATTGTACCGCAGTGGAGGGAACTTCTTTTCTGTTCAAGCACTCGAAAAACTAAGCCTGTAGTGATAAGTAGATAATCTCTCGACCTGTCAGACCAACTAATTGGTTCTTATACTAAAATACAATATATCATCTGATAATGGAACCCTCGAATGTTCCCTGGTATAAAATATATTTTCGCTTCATATTTATTTGAAACTCTGGTATTTGCGGCAATTAACATCAACATTACTGTTGATATATCATCTAATATATCTTTATTTAGTTTATTTATTAGAAAAACTAACTCTTCCGATGATTACGAAAATTGAGGAATTATTGATTAGTTAGTTAGTCTGAAGTACTTACGAATTTGAAAAGTAGAGAGTTTACTTGATAAATATTGCATTTTAAGTTTCTTTTGTCATTTATTAGATTTATTATTCTCGCAGTTTTTTTAGTTGAACGGTATAAATTTATTTTTTATTTCATCACTCAAATTAAAACGTTTGTGCTCAATTGCACATCATTTCTATAATAAAACTTGTATAACCATTCGAGAAGTTGAGTAAAGTCCAAGAGTAAAATTAACAGCGTAATTTTAAATCGCCTAATTAGTCAGATCTAAGAAACATGTCAAGCCTCATTCTATCCTGCAAAGATATATTATTCAAAACTTCAGATTTTCGAACTCCTCATTGATTGACATTAGCAACGTAAAATGTTGTACATGTATTATCACAACTATCACAAAAGAGAATGCCTATCAGTTTGGAATAAAAAGCAGTATTAAGAGGAAACGAACAAAATCTATTTCATTATTCAAAACATCAAAGTAAGAGGGTTAATTTTTTTTTAATTAAATGTCTTCATACTCTAAATAATAGTGCAAGTTTCGTATACATTCCCCTAAGCGATTCCATTATAGGAAGGTATGAGCATTCGTATATTCCTTTGAATCCTAATCCGCACATCAATCACCACGAAAACCCGGGAATATCGTCGATGACTCACCATCGGGCATGAAACCGTGGCAGCTCTGGTGCAGTTCTCGAAGACGAGGTCTGTGCCGTTGCGACGCACCGTCGCGTGGATCTGGGGACAGAATCCGGTTGTCTTGGTCAGGCACCACTCGCCGCAACTCGCCCAGCCGCAATAGTTCACCAAGGTGGTGTTGACTGATTGGCACATCACGGGGTCCGGCTCGATTCCGGCGTGAAAGGCTCTGTGAAGCCAAGAACCATAAATCACCGAATACCTGGCCGCGGAATGCCCGAAGTACTAGCGAATGGGATTGGCCGCGAATTGGAGATTGTTGAGCAAAGTTAATGGGAAGTGCGGTGAACTTAGTATTATTGTGTTGGAATATATATTTTGCTTGCGGATTGTGGTGAAAATGTAATTTTAGTTAATCGCCCGACTCAAACGCTAGTTGACAAGTATATAGAATTGTACGAATTTTACAGAATTCATTTTACTGCAGTAAATTAAGTAAAAAAAAAAAAAATAAGAATTACTATAATGTATAATATTGCATCCAGCAGGATAATATTGTACTCGTGACAAAAATATGTAATATTTTAAAACTTATTTGTTCTAAACAGTTGCTTCAGTTTCTTTGGATTTCAGTTATTTTCTTCCTTTACAAAAAATTAAACTTATTCATAGAAAATCATTTAGAACCACAAAAAAAGATGAATCTATTTGATTACAAAATTCTCATTAGTTTCGAAGAAAATGACCAAGAAAACGGGAATGTGGAGCAAGCACGCAATAACATACATTGTAAAGACAGATAATGAGGTTTTGACGTAGCATACCTCAGCAAAAAATGTATACTACGATTCTCGTATAATTTATTTCATAATATTCACAATATTGATGCTTTTAAATGTCCGTATTATAAGCAAGTTTTTACTTTCTATAAATTAAGCGTTCGATAAAATTATAGGCTTGAAATAGAACGCTTCCGTTTTGGAAAAATGGTAGTAAATTTTTTTCATTTCATAAATGGTACAAATTTAGAAAGCGTTTATTGTGATTTACTTTAAAATGCAGCTTTAATAACTATAATTTAAATTTTGAGCAATTTTGGAAAGTTGTATTAAGTAAACTAATTTTTTTTTATTTATCGACCCTATGATTAAATTTTAACAATTCTAAAGACTTACAACTCCGGTCTTACCGGTAGTACCAAAACAAATATAAAAAAAAATCAACAAATTCAGTGAAACAAACAACCCTAACAAAATAACAACTCATGCTCATATTTTTATCATCCCTTAAAAACTCGCGCGATAATAATTTGTTCAAAGTGGCACATCAACCCGCAATACTATATTCATAATATACTATAATTCATACCTCAATCAACCCCCGGACATCAGCATAAACTCAGAATAAGTAAACACCCGTAAAGCGTCGAAAGGCAGCAAAAGTTCGTGCGTGAAATTGAAATCCAGTGCAGGAGATATATAAACCAGTCGCACAATTCGATGCTAATCCCTGTGTACGTGTTTTAACGGTAATATGTGCAGCGGTAGTCTTACCTGTGGGAGGGCATGTAGATCGCCACGCTGAGATAAACCAAGGCCACGCAGCTAATAACAATGGTGAATTGGCAGAAGCATATGCTGCCGCAGAGTTTACGATCCTGTTCGGCTATCGAGCGCTGCTTATACTTTCGACCCATGGCAATTTCACCCCTTCGACGCCTCGTGTCCTCTGCCTCAACCTCTTGTGGTTTCTTTTTTCTTGTTTCTCGCTTGGATTCTCTTCGAAGAATATTTTCGTTACGGTAGAGAAAGGAGAAACTCTTGGCGAACTGCCGTTCTCTATTTTCGTGGATGAAGAGACGGGACTGTTTGTTTGTTGTTCTTTTTTCTTATAAAATAGAGCGTGAGGTTGTTTTTCTGGCTGGTCTGTGTGGCTTAATACTCGCGATAAATAGAATCTGTAATGGAGACGTTGAAGGTTTTGTTATTGTGAAAGGAGGAAGCCGACGAATGCGTAGAAAATAAATAAACCTAGATAAACGTACAAAATTTTTTTATTCTTTAGAGCTGATCAAAATATTAATATTGGAATAAAATTTAATCGAGGGAAATGCGTGAAAATATAAAAAAAATTCAAGTCAATTTTTTTAAAATGAGTGAAAAACTCAAGATTTCGTCCGACATCTAGTATTAAAAATTATAAAAAATCACTTTTTTTATATTTTCCACTTCATAGAGAAGACATTTTTTCTTCAAATACTTCAGAGTTTAAGGATTCTTTGTGCTGATGTCGATTTTATAGGATTCATGCCAAGTTTGACCATGGGCCGCTACCGGCGTCCTCCTTTATTACTTGTATGATTTATTTCTAATTCAAGAGCGTTTACTCGATAATCTTATCGGTCGCTTGTTAATAGGTGTATTTTCGTGTACTTTGGGGGGAAATTAGGGGCACGCGAACCGACTGTAGGGTTGATTTGACGTGATAATATTTCATAGATTCATTATCGGGAGTTCGTTAATTTCCTGAAAAATCTACGTATCCTTAGCTAAATGATTTCTTTCGTACAAACATAATGGTGACAAATGCGATTTTTAGATATATTTGGAAATAAATATCCATATTTTTCTATCTATGGCTAGCTAAAATTAGTTTTCTATACCTAACTATACTGTACTACAAACGCCTAGCTAATTTTAAAACTGATATCAATTAAATATTTTGAGTACACTCTTTCGTTTTTTCAAAATATTTAAACAATTTTGTATTTGCGAGCAAAATTCTTAAACTATTTACTACATCAAATTTCTGAAAAAGTAGACACTGTCGCTGACCCAAATACTAATCAATTTGAATTTTATTTCATTTTAACCCTTTAACGCTCAAAAGGCCAAAATTTTAACGTCAACTTCAAGCTCGTGCCATTCAATTATAACCCGTGTGGAAAAAATTTTAGGATACATATTC
>UELV01180734.1:0-10591 GCA_900490015.1 Megastigmus stigmatizans
GAGAAAAAAATACACAAAATCTATGTTTTATATATTTTTGTTGAGTTCATTTAGGTAGTTTAAACACGAGTTGAACACAGCGTGTTTTGGCGCTCGCGCGCCGTGCTTGGAGAGTTGACGTGAAACGCCTCATATGTATATATACGTATCTGTTACAGTGGTTTTAAAGCTCGCAGTACTTTTTTAATTACGAACTCCAGATTTTGCCGAAACAACGGTGGTCCGCCACAAAAAAAAACAACGTATTTCGCGACTTGTCCCCTTCCCCCGAACCCCATTTTTTCCCCGTGTGTACCCCTGAAAAATGCATATTTCCTTTTATGCGTCCGGGGTATTACCATCTCGGCGACTACTTCCGAGCTTCCAATTTTCCGTATTTCGCGCACTCGGACAGGTATTCGAACATTCGCGAAAAATTCCCATCTTCTCGTATTGCGCGCACTTTTGAAACGGTAAACGATTCCGCACCACGGCGCTTCTAGAATATTCCAGGGGGCGTAGGTAGAATGAGAAGCTGGGGGTAGGGTGAGGAAAAAAATGACCCTCTTTCCGCGCGCTCGTCCACGGTCTGCGAACACGCATAATCTTTCGCCGCGCGTTCTGCATTTTATCGAGAGAAATTTACGAGCTTGCGCGTGTATTCCGCCATGTAGTGCGAGAGACATTTTTTTCTCTCCCATTCCCCTTCGTCCAAACTATACGCGTACATACCGCGAAAGCACACAAAGAGCGACGATGCGCGAAAAGTACAACTTTTTTTCTCTACGGGCGCGTGGGTGCAGCGAGATTCGGAGGACTGCCGCGAGAGCGCGCGTTCGCGAGAGTTATAAAATAAAGCCCCCCGGACTCGGCAAGGTTACACTCCGCGCGGATTTACTGGCTCATTAGCCATTCGCGTGTACGAAAATCCTACCCGAGCCCCGGCGGAGAACGACGCGCGTTAAGACGGCACCGGCAGCCCGCAACACGCCTTCGCTTTCTTCTCGCGCTCATCTTCTCTGTATACACAAAAGAAAACGTTCTAATGTAATGCGCACCCGGGTGAGATGCGCTACTTTTATGCGAGATTATGCGCTTCTTATGGCGAAGCGAGCTTCTGTGAGCCACCTGTGAGTGTGCTAAGTACGGAGGAAAGAGAGAGAGAGAGAGAGAGAGAGAGAGAGAGAGAGAGACGAGAGTGCAAGAAATGGATGATCGAGATTTGGTAGCGCTTTTTTACGGACGAGCTAAGGAAATTTAGGACGAGGGAAAAAAGAAATCAGTTTCAGAGTAGGTCATGAAACTTCGGGATCTGGCTCGTTAAGATAATAACTCTTAGTTTCTTGTGCGTGCGATTCTTAACGCAATGCATGGTTTAGCTGCTCCACTGAATTTGGAAAGTTGTACCAAAGTAGTTGCAATGAAATTATGGTCTTATTAGAGTGTTCAGCATTAGGACTTGACGTTTAGCAGTTTCACCAGCTTTTTAGATGGAGTTAAAATCTTATGATGGTATTGAAAAGTTGTAGTTTAAGTAAGTTACGTTTTCCGCGGTTAAGTTTTCAGACAGCACTTTTAATTTTCAGCTTATTAACACCGACAGTTCAAATTATAAAAAATTCTTCCGTTTGAACTGATTATTTTCATATTGATGCAGCATTAAAAAATTCATACGTCCAACGCATATAATCCATCGTCTCTTTTAGTAACGTTAAAGCCATAGGCGATCATTACTAGCCCTATATACAGAAGCCCGATGATGGATTAGAAAAACCAAGGAAATCACCTTTAAAGCAACTGCAGCAAAATTTCGCGTTAAAGCACGCCGCTTTCCCGGTGCGGCGGATGACGCATTTGCGTGTACATAAAATCGATGATGGTGCACGAGAGCGCGCGCGAACGAAACCGGCCTCGGCTGCTTGTCTTTGAAGCCATATCCACCTACACATATACACACTCGTACATAGAGAACAGTGTATATATATATATTTCGAGCCCAAGCGTACTTTCTTAGTTTTCGGCCCGTGTCGCTTCTAAGATGCCTCAAAGCGCTTAGAGCATTCAAAAGGCTCTCCCCTCTCTCTCTCTCTCTCTCTCTCTCTCTCTCTCTCTCTCTCTCTCTCGTGTTCGCTCCCCGAGTGCTTGGCGGTGCTGCGCGTACTCAATATTCTCTCGTGACGCTGCTTTGAAAATCTCGGGGCAAATGCGCGTCAGCGGGATTTTCTTTAGCCTTTCTCTTTTTTCCTCTCTTCTCCTTACTCCTTCTTTTTTTTTTTCGCTACTTGCCGCCCGTTCCTCGTACTCTATTTTCCCTTCGCCTTTTTGTTCCTTTAGAAGGAAAATAGCCCCTTTCATTCCTGAGCGAAACCGAATATCTTGTATACCCTCGAGGAAGGACTGAGAGGGCGAGGGGTATGAAGGTGTTGCGACAGCACAGTATCGATACGCGCGGCGGATTTGCACGAGCGGCGTTAGTAAGTTATACATTTCTTTCGCAACCTTGATTTCCTTTTTTTTTAAGCACAATCGGTTCTTCAGCAGCTAACACTTAGAATACATTGATACGGACCACGTGAATTAATTTCATCAAGAATCAAGCGTTTCCATCGACACAAGCAAGATCTTAAGCCCATTCGCCAACATAAGATGATGCGCTATACAAATACCAATCGCACGTCTCGACAAACACATTCCTCGCCCCGGTATCCGCGCATCATCTCTCTCGCAGCTGTGTTCCACTTAGTATCGGAGTTTGGCTTGTTTATTCAGACCGAAAGGTGCGAACGACAGTTTTGAATAAGTAAATGACGAGAGCACAGATGGCGTCACACACACACACACACATGCACGTGCATATTGACGAGAAGCGCCGGCGGGGGAGTTTGACAAGTTGACAAGTTGCGCGTCAAGGAGGATACTTCACTCAAAAACTTGCGAGAATCGGGATTCATCCCGATTTTTCCTCCCTCCCGTACGTAGAGCAACTGTATTGCAGCGCGCACTTTGGACATCGAAATAAAATTGATTTGACGCAATATTCCATCGAGCTTTACCTTATGTACCTCAGTATAGCTATATTATGATCATTGAACTGACCAAGTGAAAAATCGAATTCAGGCGCAGCTCGAGCTGACGCGCTCATTGTAATCGCGCGTTGCTAAAATTATTAAGCGTCCGGTCAGCGATGAGTATCCACGTCTCGTACTTTCCGTGACATTATCACCCCTAGATCCCCAACTGCTTTGCAATCCAGTCGCCAGCATCTTGACAGACTCGGCTATATCAACGAATCGCTTCATAATTAATTAGAGAGCGTCGCAAAGCCTATAATACAAGCCACGAAGAAGAGAGACTCGGTTTCTGCATTATTCAGAGATAAGAATGTCACACGAAGTCGCGATTTATAGCCATCTGTGTCCGTGTGTGCTTGTACACGCACGAGGCCGCAAGGTGTTGACGGAAGCTAAAACAAGTACGTACGTTTCTGCGTCTGACACCTGCTCGCATCCACAAAGGGCGAGCATAGCTGCTGTTGCTACTGTAGTATACCCCTCCAACCCCCCTCCCCAGTCTGCGCGTCGTCCTGTACATTTCGCTGCAGCAGCAGGAGCTCGTCCTATACCTGAGAGACAGAGAGAGAGAGAGGATCATATTAGGATCCACTTTGTATGCAGGACCAATATGCATGCTGTTCGCGGATGTTCGCCTCGTACACATTCTACCCCTTTATCTAGTCCCCCCGCGCTCTTCTTTTTCTTCTTCTTCTTCTTCTGCTTCTTTCTTATTTTCCTTCTTGGTTTGAAGTTGGATCTACTGTTATCCTTACCCTACACAGCTGACCTCATTTTGCTGCGGCTTCCTATCTTATAGATATGGATGGCTATATAAATTCCGACGCTACGTTCCTTCAAATACTCGATGGTTTTTCGTCAAATTAGTTTAGTTCAGTTCTGGGGGACAAGGTTTTACCGCTTGCGAACGAGTGGTTCGATTAATTTTGTTTGCAATAATCTTTTTGTTACTTTTGCGTTTTTGGGGATCGCTATTATAGGACATTGAATTACACATCGTATAATTACATCGTGGAATCACATATTCGAATGATTCTTACATGTCTGGCTAAAATGGCCTAATACTACTTATTGAGTATTTTAAGAACCTTAATACATGACTTTACAGAGGTAAAACAGTTTACAATGTACAAAAATAATGATAAAATTGAGTAATTTCTTCGTTATAATATTTTTAACTTTTACATTTATCAATGTATATGTATACACCTATCTAACACTAAAAAAGCCAAATCTCATAAGTCATAAAGACAAAATACATCTGGAAAAGTTATTTAGGAATTCCCTTGACACTTTCAAAGGTCACAAATAAATACGAGCAGCAGCTGATTCGCTTTAAAAAGATCAAAAGTCCAAAGATCCTTGGCAATTCAGCTCGATATAAAAAGTCGCTAATGAGTATAATAACGTCAAGCCGTTGACGAATGTACGAAATAGCGTCAACATGGCGCGACTGTACCACTGGTCCCAGACTAAGAAAAAAAAACTAATTTCACCCCCTCGTCAACGCCGAAAAAGGACCAGAAACGTGTAGCAACGAATCCAAGAGCGCGGCCGCGTGTTACACAAGCCCTCATTATCCTCCCTCTCGTTCCCATTCCCTCTCTCTCTCTCTCTCTCTCTCTCCCTCTTCGTCGTCCCTCGAGTTTCCGAAAATCCCTGCCAGCGATCAAATGCCAGCGCGTATGTATAAATCCACAGAGAATCCGAGGATAGAAGAAGGATGTCTCGCGCGCGAAAATAGAAGACGAAATCGAGAATTTTTCGCAGCGCGTAGCAGCTTTTTTTGAGCACAGGACGCGCGTGCTCACCTGACAATTTGCGCGGAACAATTTTTCAGGACGGCCGAAGCGGCGACAGCTCGGCCGACTATACGCGGCCCGTACCAACTCCGTGGAAATTAGAATATACCGATGTCGCGTTCTCTCCGCGTGATTCTTTCTTCTGTTCGTTTTTTCCTTCACACCTACGGCAGACCATTTTTTAAAGGTCTTTTTACAGGAGGGACGAACGTCGAATTAAAGTCGGTCCGTTATTATGGTAATTAGCAGCGCTACCAGTCGAAGCGCGCCCCTCTGCCCCTGCAAAAGCGTTACGACGAATATGTAACGCGCGAATTTCCTGAACTGACGAATACGACAATCTTTTCATATCGCTGCGAGCGGTACCTCTTTTTTACAGTTTTCTCGTTTTTTCCTTCTGGGAGCCGCTTTGACGGACTGGAACATTACATTTCGATGACGCGATTGGACGTCGAGGATTTTCGCTAAGCCAAGTTGGCCTTTCCAAAACAGTGTGTGCTCAGCTTTGGAATATTGTAAAAAGCGAAAAATTTGGATATATGTAACACTTTACATGCTGCCATCATTATATTTAATCCTTTCCAGAAAATATCAATAAAAAAAATTTAACTCAATGCCAACTAATCGAAATTACATGGAAAAGCCAACGAATAATTCGGACCAATATCTCATGGATTTACGTTCACCTAAAATTACTTCGTAAACAACACAACATTGCAACGTTCGCATTTGGTTTAATTAACGGCAGAGGCAAGGGGAGGAGTTGAACTTCATCACCGATTATAAGCCCTCATGATTACCGCTCATATTTCTGACTCGCTGCAAAAAAAAAAGTGTGCCGCTCGCCTTCGGTACCTGTTTTCCACCTATTTTCGATTCTTTAAATTTAATTTTCCCCGGCATTCTCTCTCTCGTGCTCTCTCTCTCTCTCTCTCACTCTCTCTCACTCTCTCGGTCTCTGTCTCTCTAGCTAGAATTACTCGGTGCTTACGTGCAAAATAAAAGTTTGTGTACTCTGTTTTTGTTTTTCTCTCTCACTCTCTCTCTAGGAAACACGTGGGAAAAGTCTGACTTGTGTCCGTGGTGCATATAGCGGCTGACCGCATCATCAGTCTCGTAATTTTGCTTTCCGAGCGCGTCGCTGTAAATATGCTCCGAATACGGTCGACGAGTGGGACAACAAATTAACAAGTCCACCTACCGCGCTGCAGGCGTCGCACTGACGCTCAGCTGTTTTAACACGGAATAAAGTTATCGCTACCTACGTGTTTTTCTTTTCTTTTTTTTTTTGTGGGCATGACGTCTTTTGTCGATTGTATATAAAGGACATACTTTATAGTTTCGATATGAGATCCGAATTGAAGTCATTTTATATTTAAATTGTAAGCTTACGTGTTGAAGAACTCGGATTAATTAAAGCCATGATTCGTGTAACTCACCTGTAACATAAAAACATACATTATAAGTAAAAGAATATATTTAAATATACACAATGTAAAAATAATTTATATTTGTAGCTTGAAATAATCAAATGAAGCTCTCGTGACTTTATTTTTTAATGCCCTTTATCGAAAACCAATTAATAAAAAGCACCCAGTAGTTATGGATTTCATAATTATGGAAACTAATATATCACTAATGGAACAAGGAATATTCATATTTACCCACTACTGATTTATCTAATGACCAAAACAAGTCAATACTTTAATTTACCATAAAAAGGAACAGTACTCTCTTAATATCAAATAGTGAAAACTAGGCCACTGTACTAAAATTAATGTATATACACTGATTTATTCAGTGAAGTTGTATAATGTTCACTGGGAAAAACAGTGAATGTACACTAATTTTCGGTCAGTGACCGAGTTTGCACTGATTTGCAGTGAAATTTCACTATTTTAAATTAAGAGAGTAGGGTAGGGAAAGAGAAAAAACGATAGATATATGCCAAGAAAAGATGTTACGTCGTTAAAATAGCGTATGAAAAAAAGTCCTATAGTCTGCACAGAGATTTACGAGTCAAAGTCACTCGGTACGATACGGAGCTTCGTCGAGATTTTCGATGGATGGATCGCAGCAGCGGGTAGAAAAAAAAAAGTGAATGTTTTCCCACTGCTTAAGCGATTCCCTTTACTCACAGCACCGAGGCCTCAAAGCTCTGTGTTTACTTTTATTCCGTGGTGCAACAGTTGCCGATTGTATACGAGGATCGAGTTCAGACCAAAAATAAGAAAGGCAGAGGCATCAATATTTACTTGCTTGTTTAGATGGAAGCCTTCAGTGCCTGGCTTGTAGAACTTTAAATGCGTTTTCGATTTATTTCAAACCAGAATTTATTTATTCAAATTTTTTTTCTCAATTCCATTCACAATGCTTAATTATCTTTAAAACTCTATTTCCAGCTTTACACCACATATTTTAAAATAACAGTTATACAAAAAAGTACGCATATCGAGCCAAGAAAGTCAAAATATCTTCTTCAATTTGGCAAAGCGCACCAACCCGCTCTACACATGCATACACTATATTTTGAAATAAAAAAAAAAAAAAAAAAAAGAAAGTCGGGTGGGTGAGGGCAACGAATTATTAATCCTAGTACTGGGTTTAAACGCGCCGACTGACCAATGGCCGACTCGCACTACTTCGCCTTAATAATTTATCGGCTAGCCGATAGAACCGCAGCATCAGAAGCAACTCGTACAGGATCCTGGTCGGGAGCACACCGTAATCCTATGCGCGTTTGCGTTTCGCCATCCGCAGGAAACTGCCTCGAGATACTCATATATACACATATCGATACACACACATACACATAGGAACACCGTATCGAGTTCGCAGGCTCTATGCGGCAAGCGCCGCGTTACAATAAGCAAACTGAATAGATCGATTACATGCCCGAATACTGACGGATACTCGCTTGGAAGGAGCTATATTGTGTCGGCTATGGCTCTGGTCTCGAGTGCGAGAGAGAGAGAGAGAGAGAGAGAGAGAGAGAGAGAGAGAGAGAGAGAGAGAGAGAGAGAGAACTGAGAACCATGTAATTCGCGTGATTGTACAGACAATTGCTACTCTTGAGGTTACCGACGGGCGTTGCTGTGCCGCGCGCACAGACCCGGCCGTCGTCTACCTATACACTTGGCTATACTGGGTTTGCGCGTACCTCAATGCTCCATACGCTCCTGTGTGTGTTTTTATCTTACAAAGTTAATGGCTACTCATTTGTACCGAACCTCGTGTTGTTACGCCTGGGGCGCGCTCCCTTCGGCGCTACAGCGTTTACTTGCTCTGGACGTGTCGTGACTTGTTTTTGAAAGAGCATATATTTTGTGTAATTAGTGGATACAATGTGTTTTCGGTATAGCTTACGAGTAAAAATGAATTTTAAATATACTTAAGGTGATAAAAATATACTTAAGGTGAATGGCTAAATTGATCATCATGGAACGTGAAAAATTTTTTTCAATATCTTTATTACGACGTTTCGAGGGTGTACGTACTTATACCCTCCTCTTCAGGCTGATACCATGTTTAAAAATACACAATTAACTCTCTACAATAACTATTAAAATTAAAATAAAAAATTAATGCACTTAAGGTTATATGACTTAAAACTATTGCATAATTTACTGTGTTGTTACCATACAACACTAGCCATGAAAACGTTACGTAAACCAGAGCATTATGAATAACCTTGACAGTATCACTATTGCTAGGGCTTATTTATGCCCTCGTAAAGATACATAAAGTCAATTTTCCAGTACGTATTATTGTTTCAGCCTTAAACTCTCCGATGTATAATTTCGATAAAGGCTTGTCGTTACTGTTCAATAAATATAGCCAGATTGAAATTCAAAGAGATTATTAACAGCACACAACTCCCCGATAACTACAATCTAGTATCTTTCGATGTGGTCTCTCTTTTCTCTAACCTCCCGAAAAACCTCATATTACAAGCAATGGCAAAAAAGTGGAGGTATATTAAAGATCATTTGAATTTATCAAAACAAGAGTTTTTAGATGGGATAAACTTTCTTTTAAATTCCACTTACATACAGTTCAACAATAAATTCTATAAGCCAGTCATGGGGGCTCCAATAGGTTTTTGCACAAGCCCATGGTTTGCGGAAATTACCTTGGAAGCCCTTGAAACATCATGTTTAAAATCTGTGAAAAACGATATATGCTTATATAAAAAATACGTGGACGATTGCTTTTTGATAATCGAACAAGACAAGGTAGATTCTACATTAAACGTTTTTAATGCCTTCCATCAGTCTTTGAAATTTACAGTGGAAATCGAAAAATCGAACAGATTGAGCTTTTTGGATGTGGAATGCATTAAGACAAAAAACACTATTATAACAAACTGGTATAGAAAACCGACTGCATCGGGGAGGTACATAAATTTTCTTTCACATCACCCAATAGCACAAAAAAATTGTGATTATTTACAATTTGGTCGACAAATGTTACATCCTCTCTGACAAGCGCTTTCACAAGGATAATATTGGCATCATTAAGAAATTTCTTTTAGCCAACAATTATCCCATGCACTTTATAAATAAATATATTAAAAAAAGAATAATTTCTATCAACAATGTTAAAAATAATATTCCGAACATTAATAATAACCAATTACTTTCTAAAAATAAAATAGTTTCGCCATACATCAAAAATTTGACACCGTTTATTAATAACATTTTACGTAAGCATGACATTACTAGTATTAATAAAAACATTAATAAACTTAACAATATGATAAGACTTGGTAAAGATAGCTTAGATCCGTTAGACACAAATAACATTATTTATAGGATTGGTTGCAATAATTGTGATTGAATATACATAGGTATGAGCAAGAGAAAACTAAAAAAGCGTAGAGACGAGCACAAACGTGACGTAAAATATATTTCGGAAAGATCAGCTCTTGCCATCCATGCATATACCACCGAATATACAATCAATTTTGATGATGTTAAGATTATTGATAGAGAGAATAACAAATTCAAAAGAGAGTTTTCTGAGATGATGAACATTTTTTACCATAAAAACACGCTTAATAGAATTGAAGACACAAATTTTCTAAAGAACGTTTATAAAACAACTTTAAAGCTAATACAAAAAGAGACTTAATTAATAGTTAAATTTCACACATTCATTGGTCAGTTATAAGTCTAATTTATATAAATACAGTTTTCGTTTCATTGCTGTCTGATTTTTCCCCCACTTTTCACATTGTTCATGATCTCGGAAGACACTTCCACAATTGTTATAATATATACATTAGTCACTGATTTCCTTTGCGATCGACCGCATCTATTACAAGTATTGACAAATCTCATAAATTATGAGCGAAAAAAGCGGAGGAAAATGTGAAAGTGAGTTTCCCGCGATTTAAATAATTTCCAATTTTTAACTAACTTTTGTTCTCTATTTTAATTCTTTTTTATTTCTCATTTTTTGCAGTAATTAATAAATGTTTTCACGGATAGTGTATGTTATTATAACAACACAGTAAATTATGCAATAGTTTTAAGTCATATAAGGTACGTTGTTTACCGGTTCCTTAAGTGCATTAATTTTTAATTTTAATTTTAATAATTATTGTAGAGAGTTAATTGTGTATTTTTAAACATGTTATCAGCCTGAAGAGGAGGGTATAAGTACGTACACCCTCGAAACGTCGTAATAAAGAGATTGAAAAAAATTTTTTACGTTCCATGATGATCAATTTAGCCA